>WEIS01058370.1:184-14549 GCA_013389965.1 Todus mexicanus
CGCACCCTGCCCTGCCCTGCCCGGGGGGTGCGCCCTCCTGCGGGGCTGTGGGAGCCGCCGGAGCCCTCGCTGCGTTCGCTGGAGAAGGGGCTGCGCACTGGCCGTGTTGGGAGGAGGGAGGGATTCGGGGTCAGCGGTGCTTCCCGAAGGAAGTGCGTGAGCCTCCGAAAGCAAACAAGCTGAGAAGAGGCGTTCCTTCTGCTTGGTGATAAGTAACGGGGAGAGCGCGGGTTTGGGGCGGCTGAGTAAGTGCAAGCGTTCTGCGAAGTGCGCTGTTGACGCAGGGTCAGTTAGTGTAATTGCTCGCGTCTCAGGAGCTGGGGCTCTTTACCTTGGAGAAGAGGAGGCTGAGGGGTGACCTCGTTAATGTTTATAAATACGTAAAGAGTGCGTGTTGGGAGGATGGATCCAGGCTCTTCTTGATGACACCCAATGATAGGACAAGGGGTAACGGGTGTAAGCTAGAACACAGGAGGTTCCTCTTAAATATTAGGAAGAGCTTCTTTACAGTGAGGGTGCGAGAGCCTGGCACAGGCTGCCCAGGGGGGTTGTGGAGTCTCCTTCTTTGGAGACGTTTCAAACCCCCCTGGATGAGTTCCTGTGTGACTTGGTCTAGGTGATCCTGCTCTGGCAATGGGGGGAGGTTGGACTAGATGATCTTTCGAGGTCCCTTTCAATCCCTAATAATCTGTGACTCTGTAAACTCCTTATGCTTTCTGTTGGCCAGGAAGCTTTGACATGAGGCCATATAACATCAGAGTCTCTTTGGTGGTAACAAATCCTTTCTGTTAAAGGGTAACGGACCAGTGAAAGTTACTGGAAGGATCAGTGGCTTGGCTGATGGAAATCATGGCTTCCACGTCCATGAATTTGGTGACAATACAAATGGTAAGATGTTTCTCCAAGCTTCTGAATTGCAGCTGTAATGTGATCGTTCAGTTTTAAAGAGCTCGTTCTGGTGTTGCAGCATCAACTGGAATAAGTGCACTTGGGTCTTATGACTGCAAATCTGTATGAAGAAATGATGACTTTTCCTAAGGTATTGCATCCCGTGTAATACTTTGAACATGTTTAGGCTGGTGTTCAAGATTTGACATATCAAGCACTAACCTAAATACTGTGACAGCCTACTGTTAAGAAATAAGAAAGATTCCAGCTAGGCAGAGGGTATTGTAGGATGAGTCGTCTTACTGTATGGGACTTGTAAGTCTTTAGTAGGTTAGCTTACCTTCAGAGGGTTAGCAGAGCATCTAATAGGAGAGTAGTTCTTTCACCATTAGTGGCTTCCTTTCCTCTGGCTGTAGAAGGTCTACCTTGGTGTAGTTTATAAGCAACAGATTTTAAACAGGCTACTGCAAAAAAACCCACCACTTTTCACATCTGTGTTCGTTTCAGGGTGTACCAGTGCAGGCCCTCACTTCAATCCTGAAGGCAAGCAGCACGGTGGACCAACTGATGCAGAAAGGTTTGTTTAATGTGCCTGCTCTCTTACTGAGTAGCTACCCCTTGCAGCATCTGTCTGTGTGCTTGGGAGGCCACTTCATGAACAATGGTAGGAAACCACCAGAAGAAAACTGGTAGAAATTTCTGCAGGATGTGTAGGATCACTTAAGAAAGGCTTTGATAATTGTACAGCAATGTACTGTATGCACTGGCTCCAAGAGGGTGGGTAAATTCTACTCTTTGGGACATCCTCTTTGTTTTATTGTGGCTTGGGGACATGAAGAAATAAAGGCTCTTACTCAGTGAAGGTTCTTCAGGGTGTGAGTGGTGGGGATTCATGTGTTAAAGCCTTATGTGGTCAGCAGCTTCTGGTTTGGGGCCAGCCTCTGACAGCAGGGGCCCTGAACTGTCAGGTGTTGAGCTGTATGCAGGCTTGTCATGTGGCAGATCAGGACTGTCAGTGGAAGGTGCTGGGGCTTCAAGGGACACTGAAAGATGAATACAAAGCTGTGTATGCCTGGGCGTGGTGGCTTTCGATGGTGTGTTCTTAGCCTGTTGGTGTAGGTAGTGTACTGCCTACAGCATGTACTCCTTGGGGGCTGTGGGTGCTTGTGCTGATTATCTTTGGACCTTGGTGGGAGCTGAGGCCTAGTTCTTCCCCTGGAAGCAGGTTTCGTAGTCTGGTTACCTTCAGGGAACCCTTGTGTGTTTTGAAACCTGAAACCTGAGCTACTGGTTTAAATAGTGTGCTGACTGGATTTGGAGACTGGAAAGGGGCTGCACAAGAGCTGAAGGTCAGTGTGGTAGTGAATGGAGCTAGGAGCAAATGTAGAAGACAAGCTGGTCTTGCACAGGTGGAGTCTGGACTAGCAGTGGGACCAACTTGCATTGTGATTAGCCTTTGAATGCTCACGTTTTTGCCTGTAACTGCACTTTCTGTGACTGATAAGTCCATACCTGAGTGATCAGTTATGTGCCAGACCGAGCAAGCTGGCTGCTAGCCAGCTGTCTGGGTGACAGAGCAGCATGAAATGGTGCACTCACAGGCTTCACTGGCAGCCAGCTCCTCCAGTGCTAAAGGTCAAAACTGCATGGACATCATGGCTTCTGCTGGCTCTGCTTTGTCAAATCCTGCTTCTGGTGTAACCTGCCTGCTCAGGCAGCTGTAGGCTGGGGAATTCCTTAGGAGGGTATAGGAAGTAGATCATGCTTTTGTCAGTGTACAGTTGAAACAATGAGATGTAAGTTTCCAGAAATCTTCAATTAAGGAAATTCCTTAAAGGGAGAGCTGCCCTTGGCCCGATTTTGTAGGACTTTCGTTAAAAATAGGAAATTGGTGCTAAGCTGTCTGAAAAGTGGGTAGTCAGCATTCGGTGAGCTGAGCTGGGTCCCCCTGTGTGCTCTGGGTTTTAGAAATGAGTTGGTGTTCAGGGTTCTGAATCTTCATAGAAGAGGCTTGCAGAACATCAGCTTGTCTTTTGAGTGGCTTGTGTGAGGCAGATGTGTAGGAAACAACATGCTGGAGTGAAAACTGAACTGCCCGAGGCTTAATTTTTAAGGGAAGTCCTAGTGGAGATCCAGCTCTGATAAAAAACTGTGTGGGAGGGTATAATGCCAAGTGTGTGGGAAAACGCCAAATGAACTTGGCTAGTCATTGCTGGTACTGATGGGAACTTAGCTAGAACTTAATGCGTCTCCTTTGACCTGTCACTTGACAGACTGCTTTTACTAATCCCATTTAAACCGAAAGCCTGCAGCTGCTTGTAGAATAGCTGATTTGCAATAGGCATTAAAAGCTCTTAATAGCAGCAGTGTATACACCAAGCCTTGTCTGTGCAGGAGAGGTTATTTCACTTCATTTGAGAGACTTCAGGCAGAGGGAGGTGCCATCAGCTTGGAGGAATTCTTGGCTGTAAGAGTTGTGCAGTGTTGACTTGCTTTAAGGACTGATGGCATTCCTTCCCCCAAAGCTGATTAACCTTCCGGTTTCAAGCTCTACCTAAGACTGAATTTTAATAATCACTTGAACTAGGAGCTAAAATAGTGGAAATGTTTGAGACTGGTGGCGGTAAATGAGGGCATATGTGATCTTTAAGATAAGGTGATGGAGTAGGTGAATGTAGTAACTATGGGTATCATGTTGTCCAGGCTACCACTTAGAAGAGCTTTCAATTCAATCCAATTGTCCCTGTCTCTGGAGACAGTCAAAATCCTCCTGGATATGCTTCTGTGTGACCTTCTCTAGGTGAACCTGCCTTGATGAGGGGGTTGGACTGGATGATCTCCAGAGGTCCCTTCCAGCCCCTGTCCTTCTGTGATTCTGAATTGTTCTGTGAGTTTCTTTGCATCTTTCTGTAGGCACGTGGGAGACCTTGGCAATGTGACTGCCAAAGGAGGAGTGGCAGAAGTGGAAATAGAAGATTCCGTCATTTCTCTTAGCGGACCACATTGCATCATTGGACGTACGATGGTGGTAAGTGTCTCGATGCATACCTGGATGCTTGAAGGAACTCTATGGAGCAGTGTTGACAGTGAGTGGAGACTTTTTTGGTGCTGGAGGCCAGTCCTTGGTGTTTGTTGCAGAACTTGTAGTGCAGGGTTTCCAGTGTCAGGCAGGGATTCAAAGAACCCCCTCGAAGTCCTGTGTATTATTAGTATGACAGTTTATCATACTAAGCTTAAATTTTCTGCCTGCCTTTGAAGATGTTCCTCTCCATTTAACTTAACTTCATCCAGCTGTGACTAAAGCAGCCTGATGTGAAGAAGGAACTATCACTCTGGCACAGAAGCTGTCACTGAAAGGTGTGGCAAATGGGCACTTCAGGGCACTCTTCTGGTAGCTGCTGGCTGTGGCAATCACGCCATGGCCTCCCTAGGAAAGAGGGAGGCACAGGCTGAGTGGACTTGGCCACCCATGAGCATTGTCAGTCTTGTTTCCCTTGGGACTCCCGTGTGTGCCGAGCCACCCTGCTCCTGCACAGAACAGGCTTGGGCTGATGGCCAGGGAGCGGGGAGATGCGTAGCGTAGCTCTGCGGATGGTGCGGCGAAGATGCCGCCCACACTGCAGCCATCAGCCTTGCGTGGTGAGGGTGAGCTCAAACATCAAGTCCAGGCTTGCTCTTGGACTAGGAGTAATAACTTTTTGAAACGTGGGGGTTTGGTGCCTTCCAGTTCAAAGCAAATTAGTTGAAGGCAAGTGAACTTTTTAGACAAGTCTAGCCTTAATTTTTTAGCATGAGTATCAATTTGGCATTCGGCATTACTTAACTACAGCTGGTGCTCGCTGTTGTGTAACACACCCTGCTGCTAGCTGGCAACGCCACTCATCACTGCTGCTACTGATGTGAGTAGAGAAAAATGTCGATTTAGTTATGCAATAACATGAATTAAGAAATCTTCAATTCTCTTTTAGGTCCATGAGAAATGTGATGACCTGGGTAGAGGGGGAGATAATGAGAGCAAATTAACTGGAAATGCTGGTCCTCGTTTAGCTTGTGGTGTAATTGGAATAGCGAAGAGCTAAGTGTCGTACCTGAAATGCTTTCCGGTGACAGTGGCGAATGGGCTGTATTTCATTGCAAATGCTGTACTTGGCCTTCCTTGTGCAAGCAAAAGATTTATCACTTAATCTCATTACTACTCTGCATTCTGAGCATCACTTAAACTGGTGAAGACTGACTTAATTTTGTACGATGTATGTTGCAATTAAAGTGACCCTGATGGAATGTCTCTGTAGTGTTCTGCTAAAGCATCTGCTGTAACCATTAAGTATATAACTTCACTGACCAGACCCTCCGTTCTGTGTAATGGAAGATGTGTAGTAGCAGTCACATCCCAAACACCAGCACTTGTGGCGCACCGTGTGGATTGGGAGGATTAGCCTCACGAGGTTTGGCAAGACTACTCACCAAAGAGCAGTAGGCATTGTATGTATCAGGGCTTCCTCCTGGCAAAGTTGCAGCACTTGTAGGTTTCAAACTTGTGTAATAAACTTGCTGGGCAAACACACCTTGGTCTTGCTGTCTATGAAAAGAAACACCGAACCCCTACGTGCTGACGTGCAAAGTGGGCCTGGACTTCCTCCTGTCGGTAGGTAATATGCTGGACACCAACAGCATCCAACAGGTTGCTTCCAGCCGGTTACCCTGGAACAACTAAGAACATCCTCGGTCAGGATGCTTCTTGTTACCTGCATTGTCACGTGTTCTCCCGTGACAGAATGCCAGGTTCTGCGCTAACAACCGAACACCCTCTGCACAGTTACTGCCGGAGGTTTTGTGTGCCTGAGGACAGCTGCTGCTTTGCAGAAATACCTTCTTGCTCTAAAAAATGTCACGGTGTGTGACACGTGGGACCGCAAGATGTGTGTGGTGGGAGAGCCTTAAGCAGGTTAAATGGTCTGGCACCAACAGGTGTCCTTGTGCCTCACCTGCACCTCTGGCTGTGGGGGTTGGATTGCTGGGCCCTGAAAGCCTGGATGTGTCGAAGATGACTCATTTCTTCAAGCTGTGCAGGAGTGTCTAGTGTGGAATAGGCCCTTCCTTCAAAGGATTGACACAGCCAAAAGTTCAGTTTTTAATCTACTAAAGCTTTCCAGCAGTGTAATCACTGTGTACTAGTGCTGGCTTTCATTATTTTCTTGTATGTACCTCTTAAACACACATTTCCAAGTCTTTTCAGAGAGAAGGTTATTAATTTTAATGAAGACTTGTATCAACATTCCTTTATCTTGTACATGAGAGATTCATGGCAGGCACTGGTTGTAGCTCTAGGCACCTAGATTCCAGTGTCACATGTTACCAATGGAATGGCTTTTGGTACTGTAGCAAGAACACTGTAAACCCACTTTGAACTTCTATTCATTGGAGGTGCAAACAACTGCGTGTACAGTCTCTACCCACCTGTACCTCTTCCTGTGGGTTAGTCTAGGTTCTGATTCAGCTGCTGCAGCAGAATTCAGATAGTGATTGCACCTTCCAGCTCCCTCCTTACGCATCGGGGTGTGCCAAACACTGAACGCCCACAAATGCCACCATCACCTCTTTGCGCTTCAGAAGTTCGGAGGACGGTTATGTCACATCCCTTTTCCCTAAGGGGGGAGAACAGCAAGTACTTGGCAGTTGTAGGTCGAGCTGTAGTGGTAGGAGAGCTCTGGCAGCTCCTTCTATCGCTTCCCTCCTCTCCCATGCAATTCTCAGCGCTGAGCCTTGCTGCTCTGAAAGCCTGATGCGTGGAGATCTTTCAGATTTGTTTTCTGTTAAATGTCTGGTGGCACGCTGGCCTGGAAGTCAACGCTGCATCGAAGGATCTAGGAGCAAAGCTCCGTTTGCGTACAAGTCACTAACTGGCCGCCACAGGCTCAGTAACCAAGGTGCTGATCGCTAACACTGTATCACAAATGGACGCTTGTGCTGAGCTAATTGATCTTTACGTACAAATTCCAGGCTTATTTTAAGGCCAGAACTGTGGTAGCCGTAGCAGGGTAGGATACAGTTACGCTGCTGATGCTCTAAAGATGATGCATCACTAGTAGGTTTTATTACACAATCACTGCTTCAGAAGGCAGCAAGAAATGGTTCTGCAAAGGCCATCCAAGGTTTTCCTCGGCTTTGTTTGCAAATTCCCAGTAAGGGCAATGGAGAGAACGCGAGGTGGCATTTGCGTGAACAGGTTAAGCCTTCCGTCCCTTTCATTCTCGCTTCAAATCTTTTAATAAGGTGTATTCATTAAAAAAAGTCCTACCTCCTTACGGAATTATGGTAGTTTTTACTAAGAAGACTCTTTAGCGTAAGACATAGATGTTTGGCTGTGTATGAAAAAATGTTAGTTCCTCTGTCCCAGCGTGAAACAAACATTAAGGACACAAGTTTTAACACATGGAAGCTGAGTTCACTACAAGTATGTAAACAGGTTTTTTTTTCTCTCTTTATTCTGCTATTGCAAGAACATAAAAATATATGTCCTCTCCCCAGTCCATAACTCCACATTTCCTTTCCCGCCCTCCCTCCCTCCCTCCCCCAGAAAAACCTCCTCTGCGGCAGAGCAGCTGTGAAAAAGTACTGGTGTAAGAAAGCAGCTGCCCTTCACTTAGGGAAAAAACCCCCAAACTTTAAAAGTAGAACACACCTATTATCAAGGAGAAAAAAAAAATAATTAAATATGCACAGGATTCATACAATTTTCCCAATACGCTTCTAGAGTTAAAACAAGCTCCAACAGAAGGCCTGGTGCCACCTGAGGCTGGCGGCTCGGTAGTGGCTGGTCGATGGGCAGAAGTGCCCCTGGGCTCTGGCTCAGCTCTGTTCAGAGCAGCCTAAACCCGTTTGCGCGTGAAGGGCCGACCGCCGAGAAAACTGGTTATCTGCCCTCTTAAAATCTGACGAGAATTACTGAAGTGATGCAGAGAGGAGATGGTAAACCCGACACGAATACAAGAACACGTGCTCGCTCTTTGTCCATCAGTCCGATAGGTACAACACCAGGTGGGGAAAAAATTTTAAACCTACCTCTTGCAGGATTACAGGAGGTAGACATCGTTAACACAGACAAACGGTAGCAGTCCAATTTGTGTGACGGAAGAGGCAGCATTTTAAAACCCTTCGCGGACCCTCCCGCCTCCCCTTCCTTTTCCCACAGCCCCATTTAAAAAAAAATAGGTTAGCATTTGATACCGTGTTTTGGTGTCTCGATTTCTCTTTCACCCCACTTCCCAGAAAGCATCAACGAATGACAAGTACAGGAGGTGCTGAACCGGTGTGCTTCCTAGCCCACCGCACACAGTCATAACATCACAAGCAGAGCAGACTAAGGATGTCTGAAGGCGTCCACTTTTTTTAAAAAGGCTGATTAGGGCAACAATTAACCACAGAACCAGTTGGAGGGGGCAGAAAAAAAAGAAACAAACAAAAAACAAAAAAAAAAAGGAAAGAAAAAAGGACTGATTGCATTGCAAACACTAAACAGTTAAGTCTTCAATTAACATTTTAAAACCACTAACTTTTACCTAGTATGGTCAAGTAGATCATTAAAAATGCAGCATTCTAAAAAAATCAAGATGACTTATTACAAATAAAAATTTGCTTCTGTGAATAGCTACACAAACAGATGTATTCCTTTTTAACAAATATGAACAAAGCAGTCTAATTTAGACTCCAATACAGCATTAACAGTTCAAAACTCTTTTTAAGATGCTGAACACTCCTTTTTTTCCACTTCAGTGCAGTGTAGGAAGAATAGCACACGTTAAAGTTTGTTACGAAAATAGAGTTTATTAAAAACACATCCCTATTGTTTTTGAGGAGCTTTCACCGTTACCTTTTCTTAAATTAAAAAAAAAAAAATAGAAAGCACTTCTACTTCTGATTTGTAAACTTTTTAAAGTCAAAACTTTAAAAAAGTTACAGCAAAAATGGGTAATATTTTAATCATATCTTCAGTATGTCATGTTATGTTGTGGCTATTTTAAATAGAAGGGAAGCAATCAAATTGCTTACAGTTCCCCACCGACTACTGAGGGGCTTGTGATATAAGCAGAAGCAAGTATAATACAGCAGACTGTACAACTCTAAAGCTCTACACTCCAACAAATGTCACTGTCGTCTTTCGACAACTTCCAGTCGCTAGCGAGGAGCCTCCGCCACGGAGCCCGTATCCTTTTCCGCCTGTTCCACAGATGAGGTAGCCTCGGATGTTAACTCTTCAACAGGTTTTACACCCGTAGGTTCAGACTCTCCTGCAGCAAGTTCGGAAACAATGTCTGCGTCTTCCATTTTGCCGCCGTGAGACTCATGGTTTTTGTCGCCATCTGCCCTGTCTGTCATCTCTGGCTTTTCCTTTCCTCGGTTTTCTTCCTTGTCTCTACGGGACTCCCTGTCTCTCGAATCTCGCTCTCTGTCTCGATGGCCACTGGACCGCCTGTTTCTGTCCTCCAAGTCTCTGTGTCTGTCACGCTCGGGGCTTCTCCGTCCCCAGTCTCGCCTGTCGCGATTACCAAGCCGCTCGTGATCTCTGTCATCGTTGCGGTTACCGTAGCGCTCCCGATCGTTTTCTACCCGGTTTCCGAAAGATCTCCTTCCAAACCTCTCCTGGTCTCTGTTAGGCGTGAACGTCTGCCTGTCATTCCTAAACTGCCTCCCATCTCTGTTCTCCTCGGGTCCTCCTGGCCCCCCGCTTCCCGGCATCCCCCCGGGTCTCACAAAGTGACCCGGTGGCGGGAAGGGGGTTTTCATTCCGTGGGGGGGAGGCATCCCAAAGCCCCCTGGCCCCGGCGGGGGCCCTCTGTGCATCATGTGGGGAGGCATGTGTCGCGGTGGCATCAAGGGAAACCGCTGCAGAGGAGGGGGTGGCATTCCTGGCGGTCGCTGGAGTGGTATCAAACCAGGCCGGGCACCCAAGAGGCCAGTGGATGGAGTCTGCAACCCAACAACAGGGGCTGGCGGGGGCGGAGCGACTCCTTGAGTGCCTGCAACAGACAAGCACACACACAAAGTAAGATCAGAGGCTGACAGGAGCGGGGCGGGGGGGAAAAAACATCTTCATAATCTCAAAAACATTCTGAAACTCTCTGAGCAAATGAGTTACACCAACATCGGAGGGAGGAGGGAGGGAGGGAAGGAAGAGAGCAGCCTGCAAAGCTTCCTGTGCTGGTTCACATGCTGCAAAGAGAGCACTGTCTTTAAACAGATGTGGCATGCTACAAGTCATTAATATCACAATGGTATTAACCAAACACTTATCCTAAAGGCTTCCTCTTGTGAAGAACCCATTAACATTTTGCGTGTAAAGAGTTCTTTTGGTCTCCAGCTCAGTGTCTTGCTTCATCAACTCACTGCTGACCAAACACCTGAGTAGGTTACGCTTCCCAGGCTTCTAATTTAAAGACACCTCAGCTATTTTAGTTAGCTTTAAAACTTTTATTCTCTATGAAAAACATCAGTGAAAATGGTATCTGGCTAAAATGCTTGAGATTTGAACGGGTCGTCAACAAGATTTTCAATGTGCAGAAGAGGCAGCAGATGCAGCAAGCTATGAAGGGAGAAGGAAGGTCAGAACAGGGTTGGAGCAGGAGCACGAAATCACAGAGTTCAATTTACCCTTCTAGAGGGAAGTGATAGAACAAAGTTTAATTTTTGTAGAATAAACCTTGCAATGTAAACTAACAGGAAATGCGACAGGCAATTTCTGGTTTGTCGTTTGGGGGTTTTTTTAATACAATTTTCTATGCTTTATGGCACATATCCAACACAACCGCACGCAACCGCAACTACGTCTCATTTTTACTCCTTGACTCTTGTTTTTCACACGGTCTTCACAACAGGAAAAAAACCCCAAAACTTTCAAAACATACTGTTTGAGAAAACTCAGCCCAAAGCTTGTTGTCATCAACACAAGGCCAAAATGGAGGATGACCGAGCTCCAGACGAGGGCCTCATACCAACAAGCTTGTGCCAGCTTATCTCGTGCGCCTCCTTTTGTTCGAGCTATTGTCTCCTGTTCCCTGTAGGCTTTATACTGGATCTATCTGCTCTTTTTGCTCACTAGCAGTTGTTTACCTGAAAATGAGCTGCCTATCTGAGAAAGCACGCGTTGTTTTTTAAACTCCCAAACTGAAATTTAAAGGAATCAACAGCTGCCTGCGGAACGAGCAGAAATCTCTCCTAAAGCATCTTGCATTCCTTTATAGATTTGCTGAGACTACAAATAATGTTTTGTTTCCACATATATTAATAAGAACGAAAGCAAAGAATGCAAGTTACGTCAAGTTTTGTAACTGCTGCCCTGCGTAAAACTAGACTGTGAAATAGCTGTGTAAATTAATACTAGAATGAAGTACTTGGGAGTCTCACCAGGGAAACCTGCCCTTTCAGCTTAATGAGCACGGTGGAGCAGACACACCAAAATAACCTTCCACTCAGCTACCAGAGCTTCCCTCTTCCTCCACCTGACTTGTTTAGTGTTTCTGTCCCAAATATGCCTGAGCCTTCTCAAGAACAAACATGTTGCCCTTTCACCACACCACTTCTCACGCTTAAGAACCTCTCTCTCAGAAACGTTTTTATCCGAGTGCTCATTATTAGAAGGAAATTACATTTTGCCGATCAGAACTCGGGTAGCAGAGATGTGAATATTCTTCCCGTCCACGGTTATCATCTTACCTTCCCCTCCAAGCAGTCACTTTTAAGACACGGCTTGATAGGTCACACTCTTTGAAAGAAATGTTCCAGCAGCAACAGTGTATTTTTTTTCTGTTGTTTTCTTGTGGTTTTTATTTTTTTAAAACCTTTTTAACTGTCAAATACGCAGCCCTCCCCCTCCTCCTGCTCATAACCGGGGTTGTAGGTCACCTAGTTCAAACTCCTCCCATGATTTAGTATTACAGATCTGATGAGACAGACACATGGCTAATGAGGTATTCCAAGAATGTTATTTTGCAGAATTTCAAGGTTTGGGGACATTTTTCTTGATAAATAAATTCTCCCACATAAGATTAAAAATACAGCAGAAAACAACAGCTAAGATCTAATGAGCTGAAGAGGACAAGCGTGTGCTTCTGCTCTACTGCAGCAGAGTAGGTGTGGGTTATAACAGCATGAACATGAGGCAAGCTTAGAAAGATTTTTAAATTTAACAAGTGATTTATTTTCTCAACCTTGTTTCTAGACAAAATGCAGCACAGAAGCAGAGTAACAGTACCTGAAGCTCATTCTCTTTCTGGACTGCATTAGCAGGGTAGCTGAACACTTCATTTTAAAGCAGCCTACTCAAATTTTGAGGCTGAAGAAAGACGTATTAGTTTCCTCACTGTGTTGACAAATCAGACACTGATTAAAAATTTACAGAGCCGTCCAGAAGTACATCCAAGTTCACTGAGAATGCTCAGTAAGATTAGCAGTACAGACTGCACATGCCAAGGTCTAGGAAAATGTAAAGCCCTTGGTCATTATACAGGGAAAGACAGTAGGTAAAATCTAAGGAGTTTGTCAAACTTGAAAAGAAGGACTAGAGCTCCTAGAGAAACAATGAAGTGATTTAATGACCATCTCATACCTGTGCAGACGAGTGACGGAATTTACCTGCCCCAGCCTGTACTTCATGAATTTGTTCATAACTGTCAGCCTTGTTGCAGTAGCTAACCTTGTCGTCTTGCTTTTTATCGATATGAGACACAACCATCCCCTTCCCCTGCTGGTTCTGTGTAACTTGGTTAAGACAACACAGCCCTTAGTATAGGATGTGGTTTCCAATACTGGAGACATAGGAGACATAATCCTCAGGCCTTGCACCTAATATATTATTCTGTTCAAATGTGTAAAAATATAGACTCTTCCACAACTTTATTTAAAACTTTTACCAGTGATGCAGAGTAAAAGGTCCTCAGAACTTGCAAAGAGTGTTTATAATGAGGAACACAGACACAAGCTCATCAGAAAAGTCATCGTTAACCACACATGTTGTTTCAGAGGTGCAAGAACGATCAGTGTCAAAAATTTCATAATTTCACTTTACTCATAAGAGATACGCCCAAATGCTATAGCTGTCCAGAAGTGTCTTCTATCCAAAGAGGTCACAGGAGTCATCCTTACTGCTTTGATAAAGTAGGTAAAAGGCTAGATTTCTGTGTCACTCTAATTCCATTTCTGATTATCTTCTCTTCTGTCTGGACAAATTGCATGTTCCCTTTGGGTAATTACCAGCGTTCAAGAAGCTAATGTGACAGAAGTGTAGCACCTCTCTTTTTTCTTTAACTCAACTCTGCTCAGTAAGTGTCCACAGGGTCTCTTACAATCCACTAAATTACTTTTCAGCTGTGCTGTCACAAGAAAGCAACTGGAGGAATGGTGTTTTCTCTATCCGACACAGCAATCCTGCTTCAAATATACACCTCCTTTGCAAATCTGATGGAAATGTACGTGAGAACAAGTCAAAAGCTTGTGATTCCAGCAGAACGGGCTAAAGCTTTACACCTTGAGTTTGATGCTGATGTTCTGCAACATTTGATCTTAGAGGCCTTTTCCAACCTTAATGATTCTCTGATTTAGTATGTCACATTAATCCTCCCATCATCCTCCAGTGGGGAATGTTGCATCTTAAAACTGGAACATTAAACACTACCAGGGAACTCTTGAAAGAAGGACAACCTTGTAAGCCTTGTGTCTTTTTCTGGAGTTTGATACAGGATCCTTTAAACCAGACCAAGACTGTGAAGAAAGAAGCCTAAACTTAAGAGCCTAAATATTGATTCACAGCTTCAATCACTTGCCATAAATACCAACATTTTTCAGGGTACTCAGTGTCCATCACTGCAGCCAGCAGGAGTTTGCTCCTATTCAGGTAAGACACTTAAAGATGTAAAAGTCAAACTACATTACATGTACCATCCTGGTTACTGGCATTAAAACTTCTAAAATTGCTGCTTTACAAAACATGTAACACTGAACTAATCCAGGTCAAAGGAATCATCAAGGCAAAACTGAGTTCCATGAATGGTGATTGAGACTTCATGTTCCCTTACCTCTGAATGCTCTTTCGGTAGTATTATGAAAGCAACAGTCATATGTATTATTAGCAAATATGCAGTGTTTGTTACGCTGTAGAAATGGGCTATCACAAGACAACTGCAAATGTGTTTGCCGCTGTTTATATCCTGTATTAATAAGAAGCTCATCCTTCCTGTGAAGGAAGTATCCACTTTATAACATAGTAATACTCTGGTGAGCTCAGAGAATATCATAGTCTGTCTTTTATAATTTAATGCGATTATAAAAAGACCATGTAGCTACTTAAAAACAAAGCAGCAAGGAAGAAGAGAGTAACTCAGCATGCAGTAACAGGAAATGAATACCACGTTCGTTGAGAACTACAGTATAATTAATCTTTGATAATATGTAACTATTGTTGTAGCAATTTTGGTTAAAAGAATAC
>WEIS01058382.1:344-25703 GCA_013389965.1 Todus mexicanus
AGTGTGATGGGTTGACCTTTGTTGGCCACCAGATGCCCACCGAGCCTCTCTATCACTCCACCTCCTCAGCAGGACAGCAGGAGAAAGTAAGATGAAAAATTCATGGGTCAAGATAAAGGCAGTTTAGGGAGAAAAAGCAAATGCCACATGGAGAAGCAAAGCAAGAAAAAATATTTATATTCTAGTTCCTACAAGCAGGCAATGCCCAACTGCTTCCTGGAAGCAGGGCCTCAGTCCACATAGTGATAGAGTCAGAAGACAAACACCTTAATAATGAATGCCCTCCTCCCTCACCTTAGCTGTTATTGCTGAGTACAAATACAAAGGGGCAAACACTGTAGGGGCAGCTCCATCTCTGCCAGGCCCAGTACAGGCATCACAACAGTGAGCTTGCCTTTATCTGTCCACCAGTCATGAACAGGGGTGCTCAGTTAAATCTCCAGTCCCTGCCAGCTGCCCCCTCCTCCTCACCATAGCAGAGACATCTAGAAGCCAGCTCCACCCAAGGAGTCTCCAAATGCGTGGGACCTTTTGAGACAGTGGGCTCAAAATTGTTCAGGGTGCCTCACACTGCTTTGTGCTTCATCCTGTGGATGGGAAGGGGGCTCTGATTTCCAAAGCCATCCCTAACACCTGACGTGAATCTGCATGATCCCAGACCTGTCTTTGCTGATGAGGTTGGTGCCACATGGCAGGAGAGTGAGCAAGAAATGTAAATGGTAGAAATGTCCCCTTATACTCTCCTGTTTTGCAAGCACTGCACCAAATCTGTCTTCCATTTAGCAAATACACCTCCAGAGCTTTGAAATGAACCCAGTCAAGCCTTCATTGTGTGAAACTATTGAATTTCTTTTACAAGTCATCCTCTTCTAGTCATCATAGAAAGATTACTTTAAATGATAATTGTTTCCACAAGTTTGAATATATATATTTTTAAAAGGCACAAGAAAGAACTCTATTACTGTTGCCAGACTGCATCACAATTCCACTTTATAGCTATTTAACTTTCAAATAAACCTTTCTGGAAGAGAGGATAGTCTTGGTGTTGCAGAAACAGATCCCAGATGAATGCATCATAATCACAAATGCTTTTTCATGTAAGCAGAATATATATCATCTCAATGGATCTCCAGTTTCAGCTTGAAACGAAAAATAGATAGTCTGATCCCACGCTGTGTTCAAAGAAGAATGATGTGTGAACAGGCTGTGGCAAAGACATTAAAGAGAAACACTATCATTCTGAGATTTGTCAGCTCATCTTTCACTTATGCATGGTGTTATTTATCACTAAGTTTTCATAAGATGTGACTATGTATTAATCTGTCCTAAAGCAATATTTCATGTTTTCTGTCACTTAGTAAACACTGAAAATAAACATTGATTAAAAAAGAGAAACAAAAAAAAAAAGAATGAAATTGTGTAAAATCTTTCAAGGGGAAAAAAAAAGCAATAAAAGGATACATGCAACCTGGAAATTAAGCAAAGATACTAACGGACACAAGTCCCCAGCTTTTATCTTAATAAATATAAAGTATAAAAGCAGAATTTAATAAGAAATAAAGTTTATTTCTAAGGGACACTAAGAACCAAGGTTTCTCCATAGTACGGTACTGAGATTACTGTGGTCATGGCGAATACCTGCACATGTAGGGAATGTGCTGAAAGTATTTAGTGGGTGGTGGTTGTGGATGAGGCTCCTCAGAAGTGATCACTGAAACAAGCTGTCTGCTGGGCAGGAGCAGAGCAGCACAGGCAACAGAACCACATATTAAACATTCACTCTCGATATTGCTGACACTTTGTATTCTTCCACTTCATTAATATAATCCTGACTCTGTCATCCTGTTCCTGGTTAATTCTCTTCTTGTTTGCTTTTTTCCCCTTTGTATTCTTCATGCCTTCCCTATGACCTCTTTTCCTTCTCTCTGAAAAAGAACTATTGCCGTTCTCTTGTTCTTTGCCCATTCTCACTCCCATTCTCCTGAATTTCTACTTGATTACTTTTATTCTCTCTCTGTGCTTTGTCTCACAGAAAAGGGGTTCACAAAGAGCGCTAAATATAGAGAGCATCAAGTCATGAGCTAGCTTGTTCTTTTGGCTAAGTATTTTTAATCCCAGGGGAGCCAAGAATAAAGCCAGAGAACAATCCAAAAAGCCATAAGGCAGGGATGGGCAACGAGCTGTCGCAAGCGGTGATGAGCAATTTCTGCATCTGGACACACATATGGAGCCATCAGTTATTAAGGGTATTTTGTGGTGACCTAATCTGGAAGATTCTTAAAATATCTAAAGAAGTCCCAGATGAACTGTAAGAATAATAACATCAGTGATGATCAGTTAAACCTCTGTTTTAGTTAAAGTTTATTCTCACATAGTAGGAAAACAACAATTAAGGCATGATACAAATAGATATATTTTCACAGTGGCAGGAAGGCATCTGCATCACCTTAAGACTACTTCAGAAATGTCAAGCCTCAACCTATGAAGTTGCAGCAGAATCTGGGCCAAGGAGTGCTCCTGGGCTATGGTGTGAGCATACCAGCTGCATCATTTACTTCATGCTGTATTTCTCCTCATTTCTTGTACTGATGCAGCAATGGTGAATTCGTGCATTATGTGATGCTATTGCCAGTGGCCCACAGCCAGCGCTAAGCACATGGCAAAGACTGGAGGAGGCCATGGGAACAGCCCATGCTGACTGCACGTCCAGTCTCATTGGAAATAGAGCTGACGAACATGCCAAAATACTATTGCCAAATAGAGTTAGGAAGATCCAGATCAGTCATTGTTTGCAACCAATGTGAAAACGCCTATGTGCCTTTCATTGCAACATTTGGTTGAAGTGGTATCTGTATTAGAACAGTATGATAACATGTTCCAGGAGATAAGGTATTTATTTGAGTGTCAAGTCAGTCATTCAACCTCAGAGTTGTAAAAAGCAGCAGATACAGGGAATCCCAAGGGAGGGTCAAAAGGACTCCTGTGAGGGTTGCTATCATTTCTTTTAATAATCTGTTTCAGGGTGTATCTACATGAGTGTTTTAGTTTGAAACAGGAGTATGTTTTTGAAAGAAATCTCCTAATCATCTCTACTTTATCTTTGGTTTGCATTGTGGGGTGTACCTTGGTGCGCGTGAACTAAATTTGTTTCAAATGAAATTAAATCAAACATTGTCATTCAGGAAGTATATCTAATATTCTTCAAGCACTAGTGGCTATTGGGGACCAGAGCAGAGCTACTCATATGTAAAACAACTGAAAATTGTATAATGTGGATGTCACATTCTCACCAGCACCAGCTGTTTTTCTCCACAGACCTGAAAATCTGACTGCTCCATGCTGCTCCCTAACATGGACATAGTCTCAGTCACTCACTGAAATATTGCAGGGGAATTTAAATCTACTATTTTGCACCCTGTGTGGGAGACCAATCCCAGAATTCTTTCTTTAAGAACACTAAAATATGAAGGTAAAACCCACTTGTAACCAATGATAGCTAAACTACTTTAAGATCAGAAGTGTAGGAACTGCTCTTCTGCTGTTCAAATCTGAGCCTGTGTCTGTAATTAAAAATAAAATGTTCTTGGGACCTTCTTCTGTCATATAGGTCAAGTGGCACAAAACTACAAAAATCTTTTCCCCAGTTCAGGCAAGGTGGCCACATCACATCTGCTTTTTGGGAATGGCTTGTCCTTACTCTCAAACCATGCCTGGAATTGTTCGGGGGTTGTTAAGCAACTCAGGAGAAAAACATTACAAAAACCACCATTGCAATTTATAAATTATCTGGGGTTTGATAGCTCCTTTACTAGATACTACTTTATTTTGATTTTTTAATATACATATATGTGTTTACTTCACTAGAATAAACATAGCCCAAGAGCTCCAGAGATCTGCATGGACCTAAATCTCTAGAGAACAAGAAGTGCAACATCTGGATATGAAATACTTTGAGTTTATGACTTTATTATAATTTGATTGAGTGAGACAAGATGTTCCTCTTAGATGCCCAGTTCATAGCCACCAGTACCTGTGTCAGAATCGTGGCTTTCAGTATCAAAAAAGACTTCAAGAATCATAGCTGTTGGAAACAGTCTGAAAGATTGTGTCTGGTGGATACTAGAAAGCAGGGAAGAAATACAACTAAATTTGTTTTTAAAGGTCTCCTGATCTGGAGGAAATTAACTCACTGTTTAAAAGTATTTGATGTTAGCAGTGCTCTTATTTGGAATCAAATGTAATTGAATGTGTGGAGGAAAAAAATACTCTTAACATTAAACATTTTATATTTTGAAGTTGTTTATTCCAAACTAAAATTTCAAATATTCCTGAAAGTCCTGTGATGTGAAAGAATGGTCATCAAGGCAGATGTGGAGGGCTTGCAAATCTCAGCTGAGTTCATCTTCAGGAATGAGAAAAGCAAAGACGCATGCTCAGTAACAGTGGTGTCAGTTCTCATCAATGCTTCATTCCCCCTATGAATCATCCTTCCAGCTCCAGTCAGAAAAGAAAATACATTTATTTAACTCTCTGTCATAACTGTTTATCCTGTCCTGTAATCTGAGGTTGAGTAGTTCAAGATTGAATTAAGGTTATCATTACAAGATAGCATAAAACACCCTTGCGGTTTATTTATTGACAATGGACTTCCTCACCTAGGAAAGAGCTTCATTTCCACAACCCCAATATAAATCTGACACAGCTTTTCATTAGATTTGAGGGATTGTTATTGCAACACCTTAGCAATGCAGTGGAACAGACTCCAGATGAGGATGACATGATTTGCTGCCCACAGAAATCTTGCCATCGTTAAAACGCTGAGAGCTGGATTCATCTCTCCTATCACAGCTGATCAAGCATCAATTAAAGATTTCTTACAAGTCCAAGTCTGCCATCTGACTGTGATTTAGCTCCCTGGGAAGGAGGACAGCCTCAAGCAAGGGAAGAACCCATCAGCCCCAGCTAGTGCCCTCATACTGTCCCCTTTCCAGCCCCTTACAGACCCTCCATTTAGCTTCTGTCACAAATAACAATATAACACTCACCTGAGGATCACAATATGAAAACAGATTCATTTGGCAACTGCCACTTTCGTGAGTATAACATAGATGGACTCCATTGAGACAAATATTTACAGTTTTAAATGTGAAATATTAAGGCAACAATTGGAAAATTATTAATGCCTAATGTTTATGTGTTGCATATACAATTGTGAACTTCTCACCTATTTCATTCGATGAGTTAGCCACTAATTAAGGTTACCAGATTAGAAAAAGCCCTTCCTCTGACCAATAGCTCTACTTCAATTTGTTTGAAGGTTTTGTTCCAAAGGAAAGGGAATAAAGGATAAGACACAGAACTGTGAACAGAGTCTGAGATTTATAAAATGTGACATTTCATTATAAGTAATAAAGTCAACCTGCAAAGCAAATATAAATGTTAAATGATATGATTACACACCTAGGTAAATATTATTAACTGTATCAGTTTTGGTTGGGTCTACACAAATTCTGGCTGACCATCTCCTTGAGACCAAGAAGACATTTCTTCTGCTAATAAGCACCACTTTTCATGTGGGTTATCACGCAATCATAATTTCAGCCATTTCATTTAATATATTTAGTTACATCTCTCTCAATACATCAGGGGTCTTTTGCTTACTGGTGCATTATATTGCTGTTAAACTATACACATTGGTTGCAGTGATTTTTTTCTTTCAATTCTGCATTTCAGTCAGCTTTCCACACGTGTAATATCAGTTCTTCAGCTCATATAAAAAAAATTCCCAGGATACCTTTGCTTTTCACAGTCTGTCAATGTCAGACCCAAAATTTCCACTTGAGTCTTACAAATATTCAAGTGATATATTACTCTGTGGGTGGGTGAGTGTATATATGTGTGTATATATTAAAAAATAAATATATAAAACTTTTATGAATTCATAATCTGTAACACTTTGTATTTATTCCCTAGCCTAAGTACTATGCCAAAGTAAATGTAATTCTAGGCTTTACCTGTAGTAAGGCTAAAGTCGAAATGCTTTGCTTTGCAGCCACCTGGCTTCATTGTTACATTTTAAAAATGATGAATATAGCAAGTGAGAGAATATTAAATAGTCAGTGCAGGTTAACTTTTTATGTTATTGTTCTTGCATTTTACAAAGTCAGGAACATGTATTTAAATGTAATATGGCTTCAGTGTTGGATAGAACAGACAGTTCTTTTAGTGACTCACTTGAATTTCACATAGACATCAAAACGGCCACAGGGAAGAGGAAGGGTTAGATTAATGCAGTACCAGCATTCATCTGCTCTGAGGAGCATCAGAGCTGAGCTAGTGTTCATGGGTGCTCAAAGAACTTTAAAGAGCTGATTTGCTCGAGCTGATCACCCTATGGATGATGCCGACGGCAGCTGTGTACCAGGTGCACAGGAGAATTTGGGAAGTGAGCTTGTTATTTTTCTTTTGGATCGTATTTAGAAACATCATAGTTTATTTTCTCACTTTAGCATTTTTTAGGCCTTCGGTCTCTTTTCTTATCTCTTTCCAAGTATGACAACTCTCAGTTTGATTATTGCATTCCTTTTTTCTTTCCTGTGACATAATTATCTCTAAAACAATGTGCGGTAAATTTTATTATCAGCCTGTAATACCCATATGCATATGTTATCTTCTGGTATCTTCCTTTCATAGTCTTTGGGGTAAGGACCAGTTTTTACACCAGCCTTAGTATAGGACTGCACTGAGGAGTATTTCATGTCACCACGTACCACATGCATTCTAGGAGCCTGCCAAGGCTGCCTAGTGGGGGCTTTGCAACGGACTTACCTTCCCATAGCGTTGTCACACTCGGCGTTTGTATCTCTTGGAAGTTAAAAAATTGTATTCTGTTTGTTTAATCACTTGATTGATGCATTCAGTCCCACTCTGCCAGGCTCCTTTTAGTTCTTTTCATCCTGTAAAACCTTTTTTCATCATTTACATTATAAATCACAGTTTATCACCCTTTTTTTCTCAGCATCCTCACATTAATTTGCAAAATACATTTGGGCTTGTCTCTAATCTTACTTGATTTACTAGCTGAAGAGATGCTGCCAAAGCCATCATTTCCTCGACACAAGTGCTTAAAATTTTAGTACCTCTTATTTCTTTGCTGACCGTATTTATATCAATCAATGCTGTTTCATCCAAAGAATCTTCTTAGTTGCTAAAAGCACATGTAGAGATTTCCCAGCCTCCTCTTATGCTTGCCCTGCTTCTGCCTTTTGTTGTCTAAAGTGGAGATAAGATGCTTAGGACTCGGAATCTTATTACTATAAACATCTCTCAGGTTAAAAAACATACATGCTTCTTTGTAACATGTTAACTATAACAACTTCCCATTAAGTCTCTGTCTTCCATGCTGACTGGAAGCATTTCAGAGTACTAGTGCATCTCAAGTCATAGGACTTGCAATTCTTCAATGCATTCCTAGTTTTAAGGACATAAATTGCCCCATCCACTTCAAGAGAACATTGATTCAGCTATAATAACACTTCACTGCTTTTATATATCGATAGGAGATTCTTTACAACTCTATTTATTGTCATCTAGTACCTCTGAATTAACACTGTGGAAGCTCCTACTGCCCTTTTAAATGCTGCAGAAGACATGTTTTTCAAATTAGAAATAGGTTTCATTTACTAGGTTTTGGTTACGAGATTTTATTTACTAGGAATAGGCTTAGAATAAGTTTATCTGGATTTACATAATTCAAACCATCAAAATGAATACTGTCATTAATTATCTTTTAAGCATGGGAAAATTTGTAATATATTGTTTTGATCGTGAACAGACAAGAGTAATTATTATGCATTTCCTGATTTTCTACCCGTTTTAACAGCAGTTTAATCTGCATTAAGCCACTCCAAATAGGATTTTTTCATCAAGCTAAAAAACAATGGGGTTTGTGACTGAAAATCATAATGATGAAATACTGAAGAATACAAACTTTGTTGTTTGATCAGTTACAAAGCATGACATGTTATCTTTAAATACAGCAGTGCAAATGGAAGCACAGGTGGGGTAAAAGGTGTCTTCCAACTCAGATTAGTCTATAACCCAATGTAGGCAAAGTAGTTTCTTTCCTCATGCTCCTTACACAGGGGCTGTTCTGAGGAGACTCTTCTGCTTCTAGCTCTGCTGACAGCGCTAGCTGGGTACAGTAAGGAATACACTCACTCCCTCTATAATCGATGTGTGTTTCTCCTTTGTGTATGTCCATTAGAAGGAGGAAATGCAATGTCTTCCTCAGTAACTTTCATCTTACTTAACTTTAAATGTGTGCAGGTTCCCTGTCTACCCTTCCTTTGCAATCAATGGAGAGAAACAGGCATTTCTAAGGCATAAGTCATCTTCTAATACAGAGATCTAAAGTAGGTCAGACAAATGTCATCCTCTTGCCTTTCTCTCTACTGCCCAAAGGCAGTCAGTTTTTTCATCCATTCAGCTGGAGAACCCCATCCACCCTATTTTTGCTGAAGAGATTTTGAATAAAGAAATTTCGGATCAGGAGCTGCCCCATCTTGGATGAAGACAGTAGGTGACTGCATTTTAGGTGAGAGACAAATTTTGTCGACAGCTTGACATTGGGTGCATTCTGAATTCCCACCACCTGAACACCTTATCATGTGCTGTGTTTGCAAGTCATCCTGTCTCAAAGATGGACAAAGTTGTTCAGACCTCATGCCCCTGGAGATTCATCATGTCTCAGAAACACTGTGCCACTGTGGCTGGAGAAATCAGGAACCATCAGACATAATTACCAAAATATGCTGTATTATTCATGTTGTGTTGAAAAAGCCCAGCCAATATTATGTCTATCTCCTTCAGAAATTCTTTTTGGACTATGTTAACTAGACCGATTTCACTAAGTTTCATGGAGGTAGTATCTCTTTGATAAGAGTGCAGAGCTGGGACTATTTTCTCTCCCTCACATCTACATGTGTGTTCAAAATGTAGTCAGATACGATTTATTGTATGATCAAGATTTTATTACCTCTCTCAGCTAAATGGACTTGCAATACACTACATGCTATGAACAATCTCTAAAACTGACAAACTGTTCTGAAACTTGTTTATAGGCAATAGCTTTCTGGTTTGCTTTTTCTGAGAACCATCCCCCTTTCCTGACAAAAATAGTACAGCCAAAAGCCTCAAAAAATTAAGACATTTTTCACTCTTGGTTTTTAATGCAGACATCAACATACAGTGTGTCTATATCAGAAATAGTGTGACCAGCAGGATTAGAGAAGTGATTGTCCGCCTGTACTTGGCATTGGAGAGGCTGCATCTCGAATACTGGGTTCAATTTTTGGCCTACAAGAAGGACATGGAGATGCTTGAGCATGTCCAAAGAAAGGCAATGAAGCTGGTGAGAGGTCTAGAGCACAAGTCTTATGAGGATCGGCTGAGGGAACTGGGGTTGTTTAGCCTGGAGGCTGAGGGGAGACCTTACTGCTCTCTACAGCTGCTTGAAAGGAGATTGTAGCAAGGTGGGAGTCAGTCTGTTCTCCCAAGTGACAAGCAATAGGACAAGAGGAAGCAGTTTCAAGTTGTTCCAGGGGATGATTAGGTCGGATTTTAGGAAATATTTCTTCACAAAAAGAATTGTTTAGCCCTGGAATAGGTTGCCCATGGAAGTGGTGGCCTTCCCATCCCTGGAGGTATTTAAAAGACATGTAGATGTAGTGCTTAGGGGCATGGTTTAGTTTAGTGCTAGGTTAATGGTTGGACTCAATGATACTGAAGATCTCTTCCAATCAAAATAATTCCATGATTCTATGTCTAACCTTGAGATGAACTGAAAGAGCATGCATAAATTAACTCCCCCTCAGCTCCTTCTCCTTCAAATTTTCCAAACCAAGAGGTATTCAGCTATCTGTCTTGGTATTTTGATGAAATAAAAGTTGGATGTGAAGATTTACATCTACCTGGTGAGATTTTTAATGCTTCAGTATAGATGGATTTCTCAGAAGAGGAGAAGAGGGACGAGAGCACAAAGCAGCTCAATGAGCATCAGTGCTGCAGTGAGCTAACTGGGGCTATAAATGAGCAGTGCTGCTTTCCCCAGAATGTTCGCTTGGTGGTGCTGTTTCAAAAGGTAGGTCAGGAACTGGAATGATTCAAGAATGGGTCATTAAAATCACACTGGTGATTTCCAGGTGAGGACAAGCTCCAAAGATCGAGCCTCTTGTTTTTGAAGAGGCAGTAGAGGAGCAAGCACTGTGCTGCAGTTGTACAAAGCTACCCACAGTGGGGTAAATTAAGAAGAATGGTCTTGAAGTTGCAGTGCCAAATGCTCAAAATTTAGGAGGCACAAGCTGAATCCAGCTGCTTGAGTATTTCCAGCCTGCCCATGGGCCTGCCCTGCCTCCCATACAGGCACTGCTATGTATTGGTCAGAGCCTGTCTTTGTCCAGTCCCCACAGCTGTGAGCTCCCAGTACCCATCAAATGCTTCCACCGTTGCCTGCTGTGGCTCTGTGCCCTCCCTGGGCTGTCTGGGGCTGTGCCTGGGCTGCGTTGGATAGCTGAGTTAGCTACTATAAATGGAGCTTAGGGTTGTCTCCTTTGTTTGACTGCTTTTACAGCACCAGCCCCAGTCTAGGCATATTTGCCACTGGTAATTACATGATACTGCTTTTTTCCTAGGCATCTTAGCTTTTTTAGTACAGATTTAGCACCTCTTTATCACTGTGTTTTGGTCTCCTTTCTCTGTTTCGGCTCCATGTTTTACCTCCTGCGGGCATTGAAACCACACACTGAAGGCAGAATTATTCATTTCTTCCCATGATGCCTATTGATGCTAGATGTGACAATGACTTGTATTTTTGTTACATACCCAGCAAACAAGTAGGGATCCATTTGACAAAGAGGGAGCTGAGACACAGCTATTAAAGGAAAAAAATAAATTTGTACTCAAATAGAGATACTTTGGATCTTATATTTTCAGAACATTCTATTGCATGTTCTGACTCAAGATCTGTGTTCAGTGCTATGATAGACCTGGCCCCAGTGTCTCAAAGTGCATATCACAGAAAGTGAGGAACATACCATTTTTGACTGTATATGAAAAACTCACCATATGCCTTGTGTGGTCTTGCACAGGAGTGCAGTGACTGAGGCAATGATTGTAGCTAATCCTCCACAGCAGCACTGAACTGTCCTTTTTTCTCCAAAAGGCTCCTTCAACTCCTCCCACCTTCTTAAGTAAATAGTTCAGAGGTCTTACAAGGAGCTGTCTTATCCTCTACTACATGTCCATTATGTATCCCTTAAGAAGTTTAATTCTGTGTTTTGACTGAAGATGTAACATTTGGCAGAAAGGATAAGTGATTGTGTAATCAAAGACTTAAAAATAGAGTGCCCAGCAAAGATATAATTACCTTGCGCTGACAACCTCAAATCTAGTATGTCTTAGCTCTGAAGTCATTAATTTCCATTCTTCCATTAGATTTGTTCACATGGTATTGTTTCCTTCACAGTGGGATGCTGGGATTGGATTACCTTCACACAACTCTACAGCTCCTGGACTGACTCTTGCTTATCTGGGACATGCCGGTTGGAAGCATGAGGTGAGTGAAACTGATGTCTTTGACCCTCTCCCATGCTCTGGAGAAGTTGATTCCTTTCAATACCCAGTCCACTCACCCAGTTAGTTCCAGTTTCTCCCCAGTTTGACTTTCTTCATTGTCCCTCTTCCAGTCTCAGTGTCCCAACACAGATGTTTCCCATCCCTGCTTCTGCCCAGACTGAACTCGGACCAGCAAAGGAGTGAATGACTCCACTGCTCTACAGGGAAGGAGATCGAGAGACCTGGACACCTGTCTGCATAAAGCAACCATTACAGGGTGGGTGTTCAAAGGAGGGGAATCCATTAAGGTGCTGGACCTTTACTGAAGATCTGAGAGAGTGGAGATTCCTTGGACTAAGGTCATAAGTAGATCTACAGTTTTCTCCACCATGGTAATATGTACATTTCTGACGAAAGGCTCACAGGTCCCAAGATTATGAACCAGAGGACCTGGATTTTAGCTTTCTCCCAAAATGAGATCATGTGGTCTTTCTTAATACTGAAAACCAGGTGCGCTTTATTTCTTCATTTATTTATTTATTTTTCCCAAATTGTTTTCTTCATTCTCAGAAGTGGCTAATCTGCTTTGCCTGAAACCGTAGAAAAATAAATAAAAAAAATAGCTCAAGGCAGACATGTAGCACTGACATTTCCAGCCAGAAGCATTCATGTCTGACGAAGTTAAAAGCAACTGAAAACAGGGTATCAGAATAGGAAACACCAAACTTGTTGTAATGATGCCTGTTGTAATGAATGATCCAGAGAAGGTAATTCAAAGGACTCTCATTTGCCCTTTCTCAGAAGACACGAACAAGGCGACACTAAACAAAATGAAAAGGCTAAAGGGAAATACTTCTCACATAGCACGCAGCATGTGAAATTCACTGCCACAGGGTAATGCTGAGAACGAGAATTCAGCAATTCACAGAAGAGTCAGTTCCACATAATGAGAACACTTGCAATGGCATTTGATACGACACACTTATAAAGGACATTTTTCTTCATGCTTGAGGTCATATGGAAAGTGCTAAGTGCCTGAAGAAGAACCTTCCTTTACAGACTATGTGGCACTATCAGCATCAGATCTGCTCTTCCAAAGTATTCAGTATTTTTTTTTAATAACTTTAACTATGAACGATTCAGATCTACCAATCCATTTATACAGACCTAATTAGTTCATTTGTCAGATCCAAAAAGGCAGTTCCAAGGACAGTAATGAGAAATCCTGTTCTTTTAATTGTATTATTTTCCCCTATTTTGATAATCCTTTTGACTTTGTCAGACAAAGGATAGGTTGTTGTTTGGTTTTTTTCATTTTTCAATTTACAAGCAGTTTAAAGAGAGATGAGTAAATCTATTTAAATGATGAAATATTTCTGTATTTGTGACTTTGGATGAATGAAATATAGCTTTAACATCAACATCCAGTGTTCTCAGAATAAATTGAAACTACAGCTATTTATTTAAAATACAACCTCTTTTCTCGATCAGTATCTTACCAATGGTTTTAAATTGTAACATATGTCCTATTCAGCAGACATTGTATGATATAATACATTTCAACAGTAGAAAAGTCAAAACCACCTTTCACAGCAAATATCTAAAGGCAGCACAATCTTTAACTGCCAGCTTGCCACCAGATATTTGCTGTCACTTATCTAAAATACTACTGAATGTTGTCATCAGTGCTATAAGTTATTAGTAATAAAGCAAACACTTTTATCTTACAAGATGCTCACCCTGCCTAGTATGATATGATGAAAATGTACGGGCATTTTATTTAGAATTTATCCTTTAGCTACAAAGTTCATTGTATCTGTGCAATAGCAGGCCTCGTATAAGCACCACACATTTCCTTTGAACCACAGCCCCTTATCACACACTAGCTGTTAGTTCGAGATAAAATCACTCACCATTTTCAAATCGTGCCATCTACATTTCTGCATATAGTTTTCTTTACCTGGCAAACCTCTAGCTGCAGTTCACAGTGACTACTCATAGCCTTATTCTTCAAAAAAACCAACTGTTGCTCTGTGGGTTAGTTTAAATTAGTCTTGATTCAGTAATTCCAGCTGGGCTGGAAGTAACCCGAATAATTAGTTTCTTGCATCAACATATCTCAGTGTTCTGGTGGGCTTCAAAATGCAAACTTATGTAAAACTCATGTTAGATATAGATCATAAATATTATCAGAACATCACTTGTTGTCAGACTTTAAAAATAAAACAAACGAAAAAGAAAACCACAAATGAGAGAGCAGAATTAGCCTTACATATCTGTTTGTCCAGTTTTAGATTTATCAGGCTTTTATGCCTGATATTGATCAAAACTTGATAGAATCAGTACAGTTCCCATCTCTGTCATCACCTCTATTTCTCCAGCTGCTGGGGCAGAGGGCTACATAGTCTAGTGAGAAAGCTCTTCTTCACTGGACAAGAAGTTACATACTACTCCTGATTAGACATGCAGACAGGCTGTAGCAAAACCAGTGAGTGGTGTAGCTGTGTGATTGCTACAGCCTCCAGTGATGCCGCCTGAGCATCTGGAAATGAAGACTCGGTTGACTCGGTGGCAGCACTGAAACTATAAAAGATTTTTCAGAACCCCACAAACTAATAATTTAAAGGCACTCAGGGGAAAAAAAGTTGTTCATTTTATAGGATCATTAGATTTTTTTTGTGACAGAATCTACCGGTCCATTCCAAAAAAGAGAACAGCTTGCCTTATTCATTTTTTTCTGTGGGGTTTTGGTCCTTTTTTTCTGTACTGAATAAACATCATAGTAATTCAATTCACTGAAGCAAAGCTGAATAAGTGCAGCAAGAACAATGAAACTGCAAAAAGCTTGTGCAGGGCTACGTAAGCACCAGCAGTATGAGTACCACTTCACTGCTGAGAGAAAAAAGTCAGAAGGAAGCAGCTGGATGGAATGATAAACTGGGAGAGCATTGCAAATGTCTGATATTTTCTTCCTTCATGTTACCTGGTTTCACCCTCATGTCTGATTTTTTTGGTGTTTTCTTTAGTTGATGGCAAAATTGAGTGAATTTTTAAAATGTTGATTATACTGACATTTAATTTCTCATTCTAAGTAGATGATCCAAAATATAAGGAGGAAAAAGGATACAGAATTAATTTACAGTGCTAATACCACCCAAAAAGAAGAATAAGTTCTTTCCAAGATACTGAACAGGATTTCTTGGGACTGAACAGGACATTACATATATATACAATAAGTATCACTGGCTACTGCTAGACCTGTATGTGTGCGAGTATATGTGTGTATATACACATATTTGGATCTATGTATGCATGAGTATATGAATCTCTCTGTATATAAGGTGTATGAAATCACTGGAAAAGCCAGATGTTTAATTTTATAAGTGGGACACATTCTGCCTGTGAAATCTTAATTTTCATTCTAAACTGTCATGAATAACAGTCAAGGTTAATTATCTGATGCTAAAGTGATGTCAGCGGGAAAATAAAAGTGAAAATTTTCCTGTTCTGTTGCAAAAACATGCAGCATGATGGACATATTTCAATCTTTCCTGAGGTCCTGTCTCCTGGCTGAAGAGGTTCTTATCTTAGACCATTTAGCCCTGCTACTATGGAGTGATTTGCTGCCTTTTCAATTAAGGCTGCCCACAGGTTTGTGAGGCTGCAGTCTGAATTGCACAAGGGAAATAATCTTGGCTAAAAATAATACATAACAAATGTATTTTTTGCATTAATATTATTAATCCAAATTATTCCAACATTCTGCTTTGTACAGAAATAAAGAGTTGAAGGGAGGAGTAAGGTTCCCTTCAGCAGCAGGAATAAGCAGGCGCGAAGGGAACTGCTGAGACCAGATCTGTCCCATGTATGGACAGTAGAGTTATCACAGAATCATAGAATCACCGAATCACAGATTGTTCAGGATTGGAAGGGACCTTGAAAGATCATCTAGTCCAATCCCCCTGCTAGAGCAGGACCACCTAGACCAAGTTACACAGCAACTCGTCTAGGTGGGTTTTAAATGTCTCCAGAGAAGGAGACTCCACTACCCCTATGATACACAGAACTGAATCAAATAGGTTGAAATGACTTTGAAAGCTCTACAAGTATCCAGGAAGCTGCCTTGTCTCAGGAGAGGGAACCGGCTATGCTGTGAAAGACTTCTGGTCTGTAGAGTGGCCTCTGAACTGCAAGCAGTGAAACTTGAAGGCAAGGGAGGAGGATGGTTAGTGTCAATGCCACCCAGCTTTGCTGTGCTCACGTGAGCTGTCCCAACTGCTTGCGCATTAATGTGATTTGACTTGGCTTGTTCACTGTTCAGAAGTGAACTTAAGGTCACATTCCCTTAGTTTTTCTCAGCAGATTTCCACAGAAATAGGTGCACATAGGCATCTACAGTCCTCCTGCCCCTCTTTCACGAGCAGGGCAGGCAGGAGGCAGCATATAGCTGAGTGAGGAGGTTGGCAAAGCTACCCAGGGAACGGGTGTCAGGTACCTTGCCCCTACTGAGCGTTGGCACTCCTGTGCTCTTTCTTATCGCCAGCCACTTGCCTTTCAGCTACTCAGTATTATTCAAAGCCATATTCAATGAAAGCAGTTATTTTGCTTGCTTTTGCCCATCTTGTGCTGGCTGTTAAGAAGACAGCACTTCACATCAGTTTACAACACTGTAGCTCCATTAATCCCAGACAGGTTGCCTGTGATTTGAAACAATACAAGCGAAAACAAGTTTGAGACTCAGTTTATAAAAGCTTAGGTATCTTCACAAAAATGAACCTCACAAAACAGAAATACTACTCATTGCCCCATTGGACAACTCAGATTTCATTTCCCAATAAAACTGTCTTGTTTGCACTGAAAATCCTGATAAAAACAGTTTTTTATGGAAGTATTAAGAAAGCCTATAGAGTAAACTGTGTCGTTATGTCACTTCTGATGAATCTGCACAATACCACAAGACGTCTTGTTGCTACTTCTAGTTTTACATGACTTGCAACCACTCCATTCCTTTTCAGTCAGTAATGCTTAAGGATGAGCACATCATCTGGGATCAACCAGCACAAAATCACTCATCTCAGATAAACTACACCAGTCTGCATTCACCATCTGGCCTAAGGCAGTTATTATGTCACTTATGTCAATAGTTACAGTTTTAGATCAGTTGGTTTTACTTATCTGTGACATACCAGCTGCAAGACACCACAGCTTGTTTTATTTTTGATTTTTACTGCATATGGTAAAGTGCCTGGATATTTTCAGTACAGTTTGACAAGCTTTGTAAGTGTCAAATGGTCCAGTCTTGCAGATAGTTAACACTGTTCCACCAGGCTGCCTTGAAGAAGCATCTTTGATCAGACTTAGCTACAGAGGTTTGTTTTGGGTTTATTTATCATTGCTGCAGTAACCTGGATTTGAATTGTTCTGCTTCAGTGTAAGCTTTGTACATGATTGCATAGCTACATGGAGCCTATAACCTTTTACAAGGTGAAAGTCAGCTTCTGGAGAGAGCTTCCCCACCACCACTGGCAACATGCTGGTCAGTCCTAGCTCCCAGATAATTCCATCACTCAAGATTCTAGTGCTGGCTCGCACTGCCCAACTAATGCTGGCATTTAAAACTACACTTTTTTTGGCAGATGAGAAACCTGCCAAGTGTATTATTGTCATACCTTTTACTATGATAATGAAAACATGCTTAAAACATGGCTGTGCCATTTAACTGCAGACAGCATTCTTCTTACTTCTTGGGAAATGTCTGTAGTTCAAGACCACCTGCATCTGGAGCCTTCTTGGACATGTCTACACTAAAGAAAAATAAGACCAAGGAACAATCCCTGCATCTGAGGCAAACTTGCACGGAGTTCTGAAATGGTCAAAGTACCTGAAGCAATGCTGGGGACATGTGGCAGCCTGACAGATGGTGTTTGTGAAAATATAGGTGGATGTTTGATGATTTATTCAAGGAAAAGCTGTTAAAGTGCAAGCAATCCCTATGTGCATACAGTCTCAACCTTTCATCCAGGTTAACTCAGCTTTGGGATGTAGTAAGGTCTTTGCTATTTCATCTCTTTGCCGTCATTTCCATAATGAGCTGTCATCTTTGAATTTGTAGGTGTAATAGCTACTTTCTGCTTATTTTTACTGTTTCACTGCAAATCAATCCCAAAAAGAAATGGCCATAAATCAGCCGCGTACAACCATGCTACTGTCTGCACATGCACAGAACAAGATGAGTAATAAATGTATGAATAATAAGAGAAATAAGGGAAAAAATTTCATTAAGGTAATTTCCCCGTAAGCAGTTATTGCTTGAAGCAATATAACAAATGATATTTTGTTTAGACCACAATTTAAATAAATAATTTAATGATTCCTAGGGGAGTTCTGTGACTTTAAAATAAACAGTACTGTCTGAGTCTGTGCCCAGGGAGTTAATGGTAAAACAAAGTCATTCAGCCCGGCTCCCACTGACATTAAAAGCATTTTGTGTTGCCCTGCCAGTTTCAAGTATCCACATTTCTGCCAGGCTTAAGAGTTAGAAATTTTACTTTTGCACATTTGGATTAAGTCCAAAAAATATCGCAATATCAGGTACATTTTAAGCAGATTAAGGCAGCTTTACATGACAAGAACAGTTGAAAGGCTCATTAAAGCAAATGACTGTGATTTACAGCAGCTCCAGAGATGCACTGTCTGGCTCCAAAGATGTAACAACATCATGCCTTTCTTACAGATTCCAATTCTTGTTATTTAGCTACTTTCCAAGGTCAGAGTTAGCCTTGGGTACCAATATTACTGGGACAGATTCAGATGTGGTGTTCGTGACTGCTCCAGAGAGAAAAGAATTGTATATTTTTTTAGAGTCTATTAGCCATAATAAACAAAGACTTGGGATTTGAAACACACCTGGTAAGAGAGTTTCTTTTTTCCAGACTTTTAGGGGTTTTGCCTGTAAGTTAAAGCAGTATCACGGAGTTTTCCAGACACAGAGTCACATTCACTCCAGCTTCAGGCACAGTTCATGAACCAACATGTACCAAGACCACCTGCAACAGCCCATAGTTTGGATAGTGCTGTCCCATTTTGGAGCATCACCTAAAAACATTGGATGCTGTGGACACAGGCTGTTTCACACTAGTTTGATTTATATGTATAGACACAAATCATGTGCAAATCAATACTGCTTCTCCCATGCATTGTATCAGCAGGTCTTTCTCCCACGCCATCTCTGCTTAATTTTGCAGCCTGATGTCAGTACCTAGTAAAAGCCTATACGCTTGCATATTGAAAATAAAATTCCTCCCTTAGGACATTTTGAAGGAAACCAGCATATTTTATGGTAAGATGTGATAGAACTACATAGACCCCCAATTACATGTTAACATCATAGGAAGGTCTTCAAATGGAAAGGTCAAATTAGCAGTGATACTTTGGAAATACCTCCCAGAAGCAGCTCTGCACAAAGAAAAACATGAAGCAATAACATACTACCAACTATTCTCTTAGAGTTTTTGTAAATATGTAATAAATTCTTTGAAATCATAACAATGAAATAGATTTAATAAGAAGAAGCCTTTAAACATCACAGAGGATCAGAATGATCCTGCAAAACCTGTATCATTTCACAAAGACTGAAAACTCGTCTATATTACATGGTGAATGGGTAGAGTAAGAAACCTCATAATCACAAAGAAAATAAAAAACTACCCCTTTTTCTTTCAGCATCTCTGAGACAGAAACAGACAATTGCTCAGAAATGTTTCTTGTGAGCTGTATTCAAGTGGAAGTGATTTACATTAGCAGTGTCAGTGTCTTACAGTTCCAAAAATAGGCATGAATTTAAAACTGAATTTAAGTGGTCATGTAATCATCTGAATTAGTAAATTTTTTCAGTATTCCTCCCTTTGCTTCACAAACACAAAACCAGTCAGCCACAGAGTAACTTTTGCTTATCTAGATTGAAATACAAAGACGCATGCATGCTCAAAAATATTTGGCTCCTATTTACTTACATTTCTGCCTCTTTCAGGGTAAATTCCTCAATTTTTAACTTCACAGTGTGAAGAACTGCTCCTCTAGACCTGCAAATCGAAGCTGGCTTTAATTCTGTAATAATCTACCTAGAATCTACATACTTCTGGAGATCTGCATTTAAAAAATAAAATAAAATAAAAAAATCTGACATATAACAAAGAGAATAGAGAATACCCTGACTGGTATAAGAACACCTCAAGGTCTGGGATGTGTTTCCTAGTCTCTTCAGCAGACCAAGGAAGACTTACAAAGCTTAATAAGAGTTTCTATTGTATTCTAGAGACTGATAAAAAAGCTTTGATGAAAAGGGTATTTTTTAGTAAGTAATTCTTTCCTAGATATTGCATGCTGTTTTGTGCAATTTATTTTGAATTTCAATCCTGCTTTGATGCTGAAGCTCATGCTTATGAGCAGTAATGGGAGCAGGTTACACTGTGCAGTGCAGACAGACCTGTGCTCTTAATTATCACTCCAGTTACATTAGTCTGTTGCAGTGCTCAGACTAACATATGCCACTGAGAGAGAGACACACACACAGAGAATAATTTCCAGTGCATCATGGACCTAATCCATTTAGTCTGCTCTTGGAGGTGACATCATACATCCACAGAGAGTTTAACTGGTGGTATATATATTTCAGATGTATACAAACATTGGCACATTTGCACAAATCTGAAGAGACAACCTGGCAGAAGACAGTATATATCTGTATTCTTCTGGTACACTACCTTGTAAAATGTATTTTAACATTCCTCTCAAGATGTTAAAAAGCAGGGGGAGAGGGGAATATTTAAACCTAATTTATGTGTGAGTCAGAGTCTTTCATGGACGTCATATCAAACCCTTAAGGAATTTCACATCCAGTCTTGTCATCACTGTTGATACTCCTTTAGTGTTTCATGCTAAGGCAGTAAGACGTAATAGTTGTAAGGGGCAGCCCTCTTATAAAATTCATTAACGACTTTAAGGATGGCGTCTTCATAAATTGGCTTCCAAGGATTATTCCAGAGACACTAACAAATGAAGACTGACACACTCTAAGTGCGGAAGGGGTCTGAGTGAAATGCCAAAATGTTATTAACGGTCAAGGTAAAGGAGTAAACTATATCCTCATGTCACACACAGCTACCTCAGTGCACTCCTGGCTTGGCCCAGCAGACAGAAATCTTATGAAAACATTAACATGTCCAGGAGCAGACATCCATTTGTGCAGCTGCAGCACAGCAGGCAAGGATATCAGCCCAGGTTTAGGTACAGAGGTGCAAGCACTCAGTGCTCCAGCCACAAAGCCTTGCTGAAGACGAATGTGGTGGAGGGAAGGCTGACTGCTTCAAGAGGAGCAATGGGAGGTGTGGCTGAAACATTGCTGCTTTCCTGTCAAACAGAGAGAGGCAATGATATGGCTCCCAAGACCTGGGCTTGCCTGGACGTTCAAAGTCCTCTCCAAGCATTTTCCTTGAGACCTGAGCTATGGCTGGGGCTGAGCTGTCCGACAGTGCAAACCACTGAAGAGGGGAAGGTGGCCTGAGACATCTGCATACTCCTCCTGTACTCTTAAAAGCATTATCCTGGTAAAGTCCATTAAGAAGTAACTAATATTAAGTGACTATCTAATAGTAACGCTTACCCCTCTCTTGAAGATATTTTTTCTTAGAGAAGCAAAGCTGCAGCAGACACTAACGATGCAAAAGAGTTTACTGGCTTGTACTATAATATAAACACCCTTGCTGAAGGAAGAATATGTCACAAAACAAGTCAAAGTGATGTTTTGCTAGGGTGGTGAAGTCTAGCACAAAAAAAAAGAGCCAGCTGATCACTGTTGTGAGAGTGTAGTGAAGGTTTAGCTCTGCCTTACTCTATCTGCTCAGTGTCCTCACGTTACAGTGTGGCTATAGTAAGTGGCTGGCACTTCAAAACCTGTTCAGTTACCGAGAGTCCAGACAAAAGGCGTTTCTGGGGCAGTTAGTACAATTTGCTGAGGATTTTCCATAGGAAAAAAAAGGACAGAAAAGAAGCATGGAACAGATAGTGTTGATGGGGTGCTATACAGACCAAATTTCTGTTTACTTAAGTGCTTTGAAGCTTATTTTTCTATATGCCACTACATGTGATACAGCCATCGGCCATCTATGCATTCTCCTGCCAGAAGTTAATGTGACACATTTCCACAAATGTAAATACAGTCAGTTCCATTCTGCACTGAAAAGATTTCCCAGAGGACATTAATGAGTTTTTGAACTATCCAGCATTTTTTCTGACTGTCACAATATCCATAAGCAAACTTCACTTGCACATTTTTCAGCACAAATTTCATTGGTTTTGATTGCATTTAATAGAAATACTTGGGAAAGAAGTACTCAGAAAAGAATTTAAATATTCAGAACATCAAAAAGGAAACTGCACCTGCCTTTGATTTGAGCTGGGAGTTTATTTCGATATTTACTGTCCTTCATCTGAGAATAAGAAAGAAAGAAAGAAAGAAAGAAAGAAAGAAAATGTGTTTTATTTAGTTAATATACATGTCCTTGTTATACATAACATCATTTAGACTTAGTGGTATTGAGCAGTTTGGGAGGATATAATTAATTTTATATGGGATTTTGAGGTACTGTTTTACTATGAAGTATGTGTATTTGCTGGCTTGGACCTGCAACCTCAAAGGTCTTTTTCACAAACATTTACAGTAAGCTTCCCATTCTCAACATATGATGCAACTACTACGTCATGTATTAAAGAGATCACGGTCTCCAATTATCTTAAATGCAAAACAGTCAAGCTGTTCTATCAATACTGCCGTTACATCAATCTCTAAATCATATTTCTAAATAGCAGTGACTTTTTATTTTGAAGTGCTTTCTTCTATTATTTTTTGACTGAATCATTACAAATAAAACTGGTAGTAAATTTACTTCTGTTACAAAGCATTTGTGGAATTATTCCGCTTTCTATAAAAACATGTAATTTCTGTAAGCATTAGCAAATGTCTCTCTGAGTATATTTCAACAGCTTTCTTTTTCTTTTTCTTTTTTCATTTTTCTACCTCCCAGAGATGTTGATTGAAAGTTGGAGGCAGGTGAATAATGACTAGCACACTCCAAGTGTTTGAAATGCAGTATGAGCTCCATGGTGATTCATTAAATTAGGTAAGAATTCATTAAGGTTTTCCCAAAATTCAGGAAGCTGTCCTAGTTACTATAAATGATAAATATTGTTATGAAAATAAATGAAAACTAAATCACCGCTTTAAATCCTCAGAATATTCACAGATCACTCACAGTAATTAATCAAGTTTAAATACTTCTACAGTCTAGCGGATCCAGAATGTCTAAGCTTCAGGCATGAAATACTCATGCCTCCTGTCTGCTACTACAGATCTTGTCTAGGGTGGGATTTCAGACCTTGTTAAATGGCCCTGGCTCACTGCTGTAGCATACCCCAAAAGGTTGGTTTAAAGAGGTGTTGTTTCCATTTGAGAAAACATGGTGCAGTATTCTTGTTCTGAAAAAAAATGTCCTCCTAGGAGATATGTCTTACCTCAACACTAGAAGTCGTTCCTGGTGGCCAAAACTTTAGAAATAAGGATGATTTATAAGGCAAGCTTGGGCAATAAAGTTGATGGTTCTGCTCCCTTTAAAGTCCTAGGGTGTGGGAATGCTGGCTCTGTGGCACTCCACAGATTTCCCATACACCAACCATGTAGAGCAAGCCTCAAGGGAAAACTAGACTTTGGAACTGCATTTCCACCTGCCTCACAGAGATGAGCTGCCCTTTCCTCTCAAATCACCCAGTCGAAAGCACAGTAAAGCCAAGCTCAGCGTGAAGGGTTTCCACCTGTCCTTAGCATTTGATTTGAAGGGCATCTTGCAGAGCAAACTTATGTAACCAGAAATTTGTCCCCTTTTTCCAGCACAATAGAGCACTGTAAAATTAACATCGCTGCATTTAGCAAGACAGGTAATGTTTCTGATGTCCTGCAGTGTTGCTGAGTGTAGTCACTGCATCTTTAGCCCCTATGCAGTGAAGGCAGGTAATGTTTTGCAGTAAACAGGTCAGGAATTCTCCTTTTCTGCACCCAAAGCCCATGGGTAACAGCGAGAGCATATAACAGCTCTTGCATGTGACTGTAATTAATCAGGAGAGCTTGGGAACAGTGTCAAAGCAGCATCCAGGGCTGGCAGTCAGCTTGTAGAAGGCCCAAAGGAAGGGAAGGTTTCCCCTGCTAAGGACTGAAAAGGAGAGGGAGAAGTAGTTGCCATGGAGGCAAACAAGGATGATTTGCCTACAGTGTGTTCAAATAAAGGATATACTAAAACTTTCCTAATGGGGAATGAAAGAACTGCCACTGATTTAAACATTCAAATAAACACTTTTTACAATTTTCGTCACGAAGCGTTTTCCGTGTCTGGAGACAGTAAACAGTGACTCTCACAGAAGATGATTTCTTAGTTTGTGAGCTGAGGCTCCTGAGAGGTTTAAAATCCATAGATTTTTCCTTTCTTACTCCCCTTCTTAGCCCGGGGAAAACATGTCTTGTAAAATCCTTAAGCACAAAGGTCTTAAGTACCTGGACAGGATCACACACTTGGAAGTGGCCAGTGGCTGTAAATGTCTCCAGCTTTACTGTAAGTAGGCAAGTAATTTTTCATTTTGAATGAGAGCAATTGAAGTCTCTAAGAATTTTTCCAGCCAGACTCCTTGACAGCAGCTACCAGAGGCTTGAGGCAGAATTCTCCTTCACCTCTACTTTTTATGGGACTGGACTGTGTTTGGAAGCTGGCAGCTCAAGTGGAAAGACAGCTTCAAAGAAAATTCTCCTAGCTCACAGAAAGGGAAGAACATACAGATGGGACAATCCATGAAAAACCAGTATGAACTTGATCCTAACTGCTTCAAGTATGCCATCAGTCTGCCTAAACCAATGAAAACCACCCAATATCTTTCATGGGTTGTTTGTGGACAGTTTGTCATGGCAGTGTGTAACTGAACAAAAAAATACAGCTATTTCCAAGAACAAGGTCTTGGGATATTTGATGGATTGGTTAAGGATAAACAATTAACTGGTAGAAGAAAAAGGAGAGTCTCATTGCCTCAAAACCAGATAATACAACTGTGTGCGGGCTGGTGAGGTGGAAGCAAAAAGTGGGATTTGCTGGAAGCATTCATTTGATTTGGAAACCAGCTGAGGTTTCAATAACCAATTGTACTGAGGTAAACCAAACCTCCTTTAGCAAACCCTTATTTCTGCAGAGTTACCAACTTTTTTATCAAGAGCTATGATGTTGATTAACAAAGTGAATACATCCTCCAGACATTGGAAAGTCAATTAGCTGGGGGAAAATTAAATAAAAAAGAATAGATGTAGAAGCAAAAATTCACTCTGTTATAAATTCTGCAGTCAGTGTGGTCAATTATCTAAGACTGAAAACATTCCAATAATTGCATAGCAGCAAGCTTCCTACTGAGACTATAAAGAGCATTCCCTATAAAAGAGCAGTAAAATCTGTATCAATTAAAGATGCACTGTAGATGCTGGTCAAGAGAAAAACTGACACACTTCATTGCTTTAGCTGCAGAAGTGCAAAGAGTTTAGATCATTGAAGACAAATCTGACCAAAAACGATGGCTGCAGAAGAATTTTTTTGTTTGTTTGAAAACACTGACAGAAGGACAAGGAAAGATGATGCTTGTAGGGATAAAAACAACAGTGATTTT
>WEIS01058407.1:0-24535 GCA_013389965.1 Todus mexicanus
CCCCCTCCCCGTACCACCCTCCTGTTATCCCCTCCCGGTTATCCCCTCCCGGTTCCTCCCGTACTGGGCTGCACCCGGGATTCTCCCGGTACACAACACCGGTTAGGTTATTTCCCCGGTGTTTCTCCGGAGCAGACCTTGGCGGGGGGAGGGGGAGACCCCCCCCAACACAGCCCCGGGGACAACGATCCCCGAGCGGTGCCCGGAGCCGCCGCCTTCCAGGAACGAGGGGAACGGGAGGGGAACGGGAGGGATCCCGGGGATGAGGCCCCGCTTGCCCTGCCGCTCCACCTCCCGGCGCCTTGCGGTCCCGCAGCGGGATGTGGTGCCGGTTGTTGCCGGTCTCCGGTTGTTACCGAGCTCTGGGTGTTACCGAGCTCCGGTTGTTGCCGGTTTCCACCGGCCCCGAGCAGCCACTGGCAGAAGCCGCAGCGCATTGAATGGCTCCGACTCCGCCAGCCCCTCGGAGCCTTTTCTTGGAGAAAAGGAGACTGAGGAGGGACCTCAATGTTTATAAACACATTAAGTGTCAGGAGGATGGAGCCAGGCTCTGCTCGATGGCACCAGTGACAGGACAAGGGGTAACGGGTGTGAGCTGGAACACAGGAGCTGCCACTGGAATGTGAGGAGGAACTTGTTTGCAGTGAGGGTGCCAGAGCCTGGCCCAGGCTGCCCAGGGGGGTTGTGGAGTCTCCTTCTCTGGAGACCTTTAAAACCCACCTGGACGAGTTCCTGTGGGACTTGGTCTGGGTGATCCTGCTCCAGCAATGGGGGGATTGGACTAGAGGAGCTTTCGAGGTCCCTTCCAATCCCCAGCATTCCATGATTCCGTGATTCCATGAGCCATCTCAATACCAGCACCTGTGTTAGCACTGGATCCATCCCACCGATCCCACCCAAGCGGAGAAGGCGTCCCCGTGTTAAAAAGCCATTTTGGGAGCAGGCACCCAGCCCAGGGCCCGGGGCTGACGGCTGGTCAGGGGGGAAAGGGCCCTGGAGAGCCTCCGGGCATAGGCAGCTGCTTCATGAAATAAAAATAAAATCAGCGCAAGCCACGAGAGCAGCTCCGCGTCCGAGCTCACCAGAGCTCTGCCCTCTTTTTAGAGTACATCATTTTTTGGAGCATTCCTCTGCGGGATTTCTAGTCCTACTGTGAGCCCGTCACTCCTCACACAGGTCCTGGGCCAGCAGAGGTGCCCCTGTACCCCTGGAAATCAGGACAGGGATTTTGTCCTGGCCAAAGGAGATGAAAACANTGATCCCTGGAGGTGTGATGCTGAGGGACAGGGATTAGTGGTAACCCGGCAGTGCTGGGTTAACTTGATGGTCATAAAGGTGTCTTCCAGCTAAAAGGATTCTGTGATTCTACAATTCCACGATCCCCGAGAAAGGGACAGGCTGCGGCGGGTGGCGAGAGGAAACTCCTCGGCTCTGGGGTAAGGGTCAAACGTTGCAACAGCTGGAAAGTGGATTTAAGCCCAAAGCAAATAAACAAGAAAAAGCCCAAAGAAAACAAGGCAGCCTGGAGCCGTGCCGTGTTTTTAGCAGAGGTGGAGGAAGGCTGAAGTGGCACGAGGCCCCAGGAGACCTCAGCACCCAGACCTGGTCACTGTGTCCGAGAAAAAACTGCGATGGGAAGGGACACAAAGAGGACTCAAAGGCTGTCTGGGGACATGGGAACCCTTTGCCACAGCAAGAGCGTGAGGGAGCTCGGTTTTCCTATCCTAGAAGGAGAAGAGAAGCTATCAGGTGATCTGCTGCCATCTATAAATACACCCAGGGACTGAGTAAACATCATGGAGAGAAACAAAACAAAGTGAAGCTGAAGAACAGCACTGGCACAAAGACACATTTATACAAACTGGCCAGGAATGAGTTTAGGCTGGAAGGGAGGCGACAGCTCCTGCCTGGCCACCCAGGGAGGTTCTCAGCAGGCTCGGACGGAGCCACTGTGATCCTCTTCGGAGCTTAGGAAAGGAGATGACAAGGCTGAGGCAACGGGGTCAGACCCCTGTGGCCATGGGGGCTCAAGCCTCTGTTCCTACCTCTGCGAGGCCACGAGCTGCCCCAAACACCTCTGCTCACAGAGAGGACCCGCACACGGGATCCGCTTCCCACCACCTGGCTTCAAACCACTGCAGCAGGGTTTGGGAAGGCAGAGATCCAGCACTAGAAAACATTAACCCCTCCTTCACTCCTCAGCTCGCCAGGCCTCCCACATCCAGAATTAAAACCGCAGCAAAGCCGGACCGAAGCATCCTTAACAAGACGCCGCCAGCGCGACCACGCTGCGGGTGTGTGCACGGGCAGCCACGCGCGGAAAATCCGCCGCTTGTTTTCCTTGCGCCGCCCGGGCAGGGTGAAGATGCTTCATCTTCAAGCAGGGGAAATATCCCGCCTCGCAGCTCAGCCTGCGAACATGAAAGGTTCATGCAGCGGTGTTTTCTCCAAGCTGGGTGCTTGTTTCANCGCGAACATGAAAGGTTCACGCAGCGGCAGCGGCGTTTTCTCCAAGCTGGGTGCTTGTTTCACCGTCAGGCGAAGGCTGTCAGGTTGCTGTCAGCTATTTGCACGCTGTACCCAGGGCAAACCGGCTCACGTGATGCTCGCTTCTGGCACAGCGCTGCTCGGCTCACAGGCTGAAAATATCCAACCGATTAGGGAAAAAATGGCTGCTCATAAATAAAATGTGGGACTGGCCCTGCCACGGGAATAGAACAGTGTCAAAACCCGAACGAGCCTGTGCAGAACACGGGGCTGGCCGGGTTGCTGCTCAGTGCTGGCCAGGAGCAGCGTTTGCATTTGTATACCAGAATATTTGACCATACACAGAATCACAGAATGGTTTGGGTGGGAAGGGACGTTTAAAGCTCACCCAGTCCACCCCCCCTGCAGGGAGCAGGGACATCTGCAACTAGAGCAGGTTCCAGGGATGGGGCAGCGACCACCTCTCTGGGTAGCCTGGGTCAGGGTCTCACCACTCTCACAGTAAAGAACTTCCTAATATCCAACTAAATCTACCTTTCGCTAGTTTAAAACCATTGCCCCTCATCCTATTGCTACGTGCCCTTGGAAACAGACCCTCCCCAGCTTTCCTGTAGGAACCCTTCAGTTACTGGAAGGCTGCTAGAAGGTCTCCCCAGATCCTTCTCTGTCATCTCATCCCCCAGCCTGTGTTGATAACTACAATTGTCCCAACCCAGGTGCAGAACCTTGCACTTGGTCTTGTTGAACCCCACGAGGTTCATCTGGCCCCACTTCTCCAGCTTGTCCACGTCCCTCCGGATGACGTCCCGTCCCTCTGGCATATCAACTGCACCATTCATTTCTCTGGAACGCCTCAAGCCCCGGCTCAGCAATGCCAGCCCAGAAGAAGCATTCGCACAGAGCTCTGCACGTGATGCTTGCGATGGAGCCTGCAACGCAGGTGCTCCGGGTGCTCACAGCTCAGTCGCGTTCCCTCTGCCCTCTGCTTCCTGATGCTGCTCTGGGCTCAGCTCTGCAAGGGAGGGTTCAGAATTCAACAGAACCAGAATGTTAACAGCCCACCCTCCCCCCGACAAACTAGAAGCCCAAGGCTGCCGACAGTTTCCACGCTTCGGAGACTATTTCTGGCTGCGTCTTTGATTCCAAGGGCAACTGGGAAACCAGCTCCTGAAGGGTTTCGGTGACGTTTAATTTTCAATCAGAGCCTTTCACGCCACACAAAGTAACAGAAAAATACACAAGGAACTTCCTCCACTTAGATACATCCAAACCCAGTTCACGCCGCGAATCCTCTTTGGTATCTCAACCACCTGGCACGGGTGGCAGAGCCCTTGTGCCCGTTTTGCCCGTGCTGCCCGAGGTCCTCTGGCCATGCTGGAGATGCTGCAGCACCTTCATCACACCTCAGCCACCACGGTGAGGTGTTTTCTGCAGCAGGAATGAGGTGCGGGAGATGACAGGAGCTTACAGCACCCACGGAAACACTGTTTCCCGTGCAGCTTTCATCCTTATCGGGGCCGGCGCAGCGCTGGGTGCACAGGTTGATGGTCACAGCCCGGCTGCCACGTTTGCGCTTGCACAGCCGCAGGTCGGTATCGCGTGGAGTTTAAAAGGCTGTCGATAAACCCCGTGCCGTGCCACAAGCCTTTCCATGTGCTATGTGCATACGTAGAAACGAAGGCAGCCAGAACCCGCCACGAAAGCCAGAGTCAGACAGATAAACCCCTGCAGACCCAGTCACCCTTCCAGTGAAGCAGCTAAAATTAATTTTCACCGAAGCTGCTTGTGGCAGTCCACCATCTCTTCCCAGCCCAGCTCCACAAAATAATCCCCTCCCAGCGAGAAGCACCTTTACAGCAAGAGGCTCCCAGCAGCGTTGCTGGAGCCGGGACAGGGAAATGTGAAAGCGGATGGGGTGAAACTGGTTTTCACCTGCGCATTTCCCAGCTGAAGCCCCCAGGAGCCTCAGTCCCTTTTAGGAGGACGTGAATCCCCAAGCCTGGTGCTGACAGGGACCAGAAGGTGCCACTGCTACATCCAGAGCATCGCTGTCCCGCCGGGATGTGCATGGCAAAAACTGGGGCACAAAGGGTGGGAAGAGCAGAAAACAGCCCCGAAGCACCACAGCTCCACGGGGCTGCCACCGCTGTGGCTCTCGGCATCTTCTGTCCCAGCGGCTGTGCCGGCCAGTGAGGGGCTACACCAGCAACGCGGAGAGGAGGGAAGGAGGTCCATGGGAAAGCTCGATGCTTCTCCAGTTCACAGCTCAAAGGGGCACCTCGGATCCCCCCGCGCTGGGGTCAGAGCAGCCTCCCGGGCTCCTGCTGCCCCAGCCCAGGCGGTGGTGGCTCAGGTGGCTGCAGGGGTGGCCGGCAGCTCCTTGGCGGGGCTGGGGGGCGATTCGGCAGTGCCGCTGATCACATTCTCATATTTTGGCTCTTCCTCCAGGGCAGCTGGTCCCTTCGTTTCCAAGCTGAGGACTAAATCAGGGCTTTTGCCCCTCTGTGTGGCACCTACGGCATCGCTGGCCCCATCCTGAGTCTCGGTGCTTTCCAGTGAGGGAGATGCAAGAAGGAAGGACTGTCTCTTTCCAGGGAGACTCTGCTGCTTGCTAGGAGTTGGCTCGTCAGGAGCACCCGGGACACTCTCCCTCTGCTTGCAGCTATTCGCCGAGTCCCTGCGCTGCGCCAGGGCCCGGCGCGGTGGTTTCTGGATGGCCTCGACGCTCCTCCTCACCTTGGGCTCCTCCTTTGCAGTCCACTTGCCCTTCTGCAAGCCGCTCAGCCGCTTGAGCACAGTCTGGACTCGTCCCTCGCCACCACCCCCCTCTGCCTTGGGGTCCTGCCCGGCCGTTCCCACCATCATGTAGATGGTTGTGACGTTGGGCTCCTTCGCCTTCGTCTCCCAGCTGCTGGATTTTGCAGCTGCCTCGAGCGCCTCCACTCTCTGGGCCACATGCCTGGTGCTGGAGACCACCCGTCGGCGTCCCCCCGGGGTGGCCCGAGGTGACGGCCGGTGGCTTTCCTCCCCCTTGCCGAGGGGCTCAGGGCTCTCGTAGCAATCGCTGGCTGGTCTTTCAGAGGAGGGCTCAGCTTCTGTGTCCCCTGGTGGTAGGGACAGCTTGGATGGGCCCCACGGGGTCTTGGGCTTCCGCCCAGGGCTGGGGGTCTCTGCTGCCCCAAATTTTGTCCCCTCAGCGAAGGACACAGAGGGCCGCTTGGCCTTGGCGAGGCTGGAGGTGCGAGGGATGGCAAAGGCCTGCGAGACGTCCTCAGAGTCGAAGGCGGATGGATCCGGGAGCACCTCACCCGGGGGGGACGCCCCATCCTGCAGCTCGGCCCCCCCCAGCAGCGGGATGCCTGCGGGAGAAGGGGACGAGAGTTAGAGCTGCCAGAGCTGTCCCCCTGCAGAGGGACACACTCGGGGACATCGGGACAGGGACTGACGCAACAGGATTGTCCCTGGGAGGAGGTTGTGAAATGGGGCTGCCCACACCGGGCACGTCCCATCACATGAGGTCAAGAACCATCCTGAGGTCTCCTTGCAGGCAGGAAAACAAGGCTATGAAAATAAATGCCACCTCTGGCCAGCACCGGTCCCTGGGACAGTCAGAGTTGGTAACGGGACAGGATTGACCCCCTGGCAGCCCTGAAGAGCTGTGGGTGGCCAGGGAGAGGAGGAGGAGCCATGGACGTCACCTTCTCTGGGAGGGACAGAGTACTCGGGTCCCTCGTTGTCGGTGTCGAAGGAGGAGAAGGAGCTGTCTGAAACCCAGGCGGCTGACGGAGGCTCGATGAAGCTGGGATTGAAGGGGATTTCTGTGTCGTGGTGGGAAACTGAGGAGGAGAAGACACTCAGCTGAGCTCAGGCACCCCAGGGTGGGAGCTCAATGCCTGTCCCTTGTGCAGTGGGCCGAGGGGCATTGAAGGCTCCCCCTCAAACGGTGACGCTGCAGAGAGTGCAGGGTAGGGGTAACATCAGCCCTGCGTTATTTTTTACCTGTAACTTTGGGCAGTTTGTAGCCGCCCAGGGAAAAACAAGGCATCATAGCGCTGAGGTTCGCCAGCACCCCCCGCACATGGTGCTTCATCCTGGCCACCACGTCGTCATCCGGCACGGCCGCCCTGCACAGCGGGGACAGATGTCAAGGGACACAGGAGATGAGGTTTTACATCAAAGGTTGCAAATTATTAAAAAATACCTGTCTCTAGCATCTGCTGGGCCAGCTCCACAGCAACAGCAGGCGATGCAGAGCAGCAGCAGCAGGAGAGGGACGAGGATGGCAGCAGCAAGCGTCCCGTGGTCCTTAAAACCTGTGCAGGGAAGATGGGGTGAGTGTGGCATGTCCTGTGGCTGCAGAGCCCACAGGGCTGCCCCGCACAAAGAGCACAGGAGCTGGCAGCTCCTGGTGGGGCCAGGAGGCACCAGGTGGGACAAGGCTGCACCGCAGCCTCCAAGCCCCTTTCCCAAGCAAGGATGTAACAGTCCCTTGCCCAGCACTGAGGGGTAGATTTGAGGGTGCTCTTACTCAACACACAGTGACCCTGCACAGGGTCACAGGTCCCGCGGGAGCACTGACAGAGCGAGGAACAGTTCACACCAAAATATCCCTCCGGGCAGGTGTTGTTGCAACTGGAAGAGAGAGGAAAGGAGGGATATACCCCCGGGAAGAGCGGGGCCCCAACTCTGCCCCGCTCCCAGCATTACCTGTCTCCCCAGTAGCCAGCCTGGCATATGCAAGCTCCCGACACAGGGTCACAGCTTCCAGCAACACACTTGGGGCAGAGGAGCTGGCATCCATCGCCGAAGGTGCCCGAGGGGCAGGAGCTGTTGCAGCTGCCGAGACAGAGAGCGAAGCATCAGCCCCTTACGCCCCAGAGCATGGACACCTCACGAGGACCAGTGGGCTGATCCTGGGCATACCTGGGTCCCATCCAGCCAGGCTCACAGTGAAGGCAGGACCCGGTCTCTGGGTCGCAGACCTCGTCACGGCGGCAGCGGGGGCACAGCTGGAGGCAGCCCTCACCGTGGAAGCCGGGGGCGCAGGGTTCCTTGCACAGGGTCCCGTTCCAGCCGGGCTGGCAGGCCAGGCAGAAGCCATCCACGGGCGAGCAGGGCTGGCTGCGCTTGCAGCTCCCACAGCTGCATGGGCAGAGGGACAGTGAGGCCTCGACAGCCACCCCGGGCCCTCCCAAAATGCAGGTTTCAGCCCACACCAGCATTGAGCAGCTGCCTGAGCCCCTGGGTACCCGCTGGACACCCCCTGCTGCTCCCAGCTCACCTGTGCACGCACTGAGATCCGTATTTCCCTGCCGGACAGGGGTCCCGGCAGCTCCTGCCCTGGTAGCCGGGGTTGCAGCTGCAGTGCCCGCTGAGGGAGCTGCAGGAGCCGTGCAAGCAGTCGCAGCGCCGCTGGCACGCCGGCCCCCAAAACCCAGCCTTGCATTCGCATTTGCCCGTCTCCTGGGCGCAGGGCGAGAGGTTGCAGGAGCATTTGAAGCTGCACCTCCTGCCCCACCAGCCCGGCAGGCAGCGGCAGTGGCCGGTGAGCGGGTCGCAGTGGGAGCTGGCGAGGTTGCACTGACACTGCTTCTTGCAGGTGGGTGCCCACCAGCCCGGCTCGCAGCGGCAGGTGCCCGTGAGGGGGTCGCAGCGCCCGTGGGGGCCGCACTGGCAAGGGAACTGGCAGAGCTCTCCCCAGTGGTTGGGGTCGCAGGTGCAGTGCCCACTCGCTGGGTCGCAGCGCCCGTTGGGGTGGCACGGGCAGCTCCGCTTGCAGTCGGGGCCCCAGTACTGCTCGGGGCAGCCTGTGAAGGGAAGAAGACGGCGAGGATGAGGAGCAACGGGGAAGCCCAGCAGCCCCCCCAGCATCCAGACTGGTAACGGGGATGGCAAGGGCTGAGCCCTTGGGAAATACTCACGGGAACTGCAGTCTGCTCCGAAGAAGCCGGGTTTGCAGAGGCAAACCCCGGGTCTCACGCACACCTCGTCCACCCCGCAGGTATCCTCCCCCTCGCACAGCGCTGTTGGCAGCAGGGCAGGCACGTCAGCGCACGACGGCTCCCCTGGGCTCACACCCCACTGCCAGACCACCCGGCCACCTCTAGGAAAACCACCATCCCTCCGTCGCTTCCCTCTCCATCCCTCCGGCAGAGCACCAGCTTGCTGGGTGGGCGTTTAGGAGTCCCCACAGTGGAGCACCCCAACCCTCAGCACCACGGAGGAGCCACCCGGCTGAGCGCAGCGACCGAAACTTGGGCTTCGTTGCCATCCATCACTCACCGGCCGTGCACTCCCGACCTTCCTGCTTCCAGCCAGGGCAGCAAGCGAGGCCGGTGGGCAGCCTGCGGGAGAGACCCGGGGGGCATCAGCCGGGGCAGGGGGAGCGGGGCCAGCGCGGGTTCACGCGTGGCTTCGCGGCTTCGGCTAAGGCGAAGTGAACGCGGGCGCTGGGCCCGGCGGGCGGGGAGGCAGAGCGGTCCCGGGGGCATCGCTCCGGAAGGAAACCAGCAAAATAGAAGGAAATTTAAGAGGCTGCAGCCCAAGCGGGCGGTGGGGGCGAGCAGTGGAGCAGGGCTGCCCGGCTACGGAGCCTGTGCCGGGTCCCCAACGCTCTGAGAATGGCTCAAAGAATTGCCAGTGACCCAGAGCAAAGGCACCAGAGCAAAGACAGCAGAAGGTGCTGTTGAGATGGCAAGACCAACGAGTGAGGCGATACGGCGGCAAAGCAGAAGGGACGTCAGCTCCAAAAGCCCCTTGGGTTTTGCCGCGCCTACGTTTCCCACCTGGGGTACAATAAAAGCTTTGCCGAAGCTCCCGCGTCCTTCCATTGCCCTGTGCACAGGGGGTCCCTGAGAAATAACCCCCAGAGAAGGGGTCTGGGTGCCCCAATTGCCCAAGCGTGCCCCAGCCACACTCCCCAGCACCATGCCAGTCTCTGAACCCACGCAATGCCAGGCTGCAGATCTCTGTCCGTGGAAGGACAGACAGATGATGACCTCCTGGGGCTGCCGAGAGGTTCCAGGAGATGGGAGTACGAATGGGAACCCCCACGGCACCTACCTGCAGACATTCCTGCCGTCGGGGTCGAGCTCCTGGGCAGAGCTCTGCACCCACAGCCACAACTGGAGGCAGAGGATGGGCCGGGCGCTCCCCATCCTGGCGGGGTGTGAGGGCCCAAGCTCCAGCAGCTCCCCAGCTCCGTGCTGGTGTCCGTCTGTCCCGTCTGTCCCGTCCCTCCCGTGGCGCGGCCTCTTCCTCCCGCCAGCCTTGGGTTTCTTCCTGAGGAAACGCAGGAGGAGGCGCCCGATCCAGGCGTCAGGGGTGCGGCAGGGAGGGGGACGCAGGGAATGCTGCCACAAGGGATATCTTTTGGCCCTTGCTGCCATCCCAGCAGCAGAATTGGGTGTCCAGGTGCTGGGCACAGCCACACAGGGGCTGGCGGCTGCATCCAACATCTCACCGGTGGTCATCCCGCTCCCCCTGTGCCATCCTCCATCGCCCCCAAAGCTGGTTTAGCCAACGTCCCCCCATCCCACAGGAGGCATCTCCTGCCTCCCCCTGCCCCAAACCCCATGAGCTGTCCCACTGAGCTGCTGACCCCTGGTCGGGGCTGAGAAGTGGGGTCCCCACATCCCCGATGGGGACACGGTCTGCTCCAGGCTGCCCTTTGAACCGCCGCTGGCTGCCGTCCCACCTCGCGGCTCCCCAGGAGCTTTGTGTCAGCAGATGCACAGGAAACACCTTTTTCCTACCCAAGGCCAGCTCAGCCGGGGAAGGGGGGCCCCAGGCTGCTCCCCCTGCCACGCAGGACTTAACTCCATCGCGCTCAGCACGGCAGCTCCTGCAGCCCCGCTCCTCATCATACCTGACCCCCAAAAGTGGCTCTGGGGTCTCCGGCCACAGCCCTTTGCAGGTGGAAAGCGACAGCTACGTCGGGGAACTGCGACCGAAGCCCGGCAGCACCACCCGGCCCTCCCAAGCAAGGCGAGAGCAGAGCCAGCAGCAGATAGAAGTGAGACACTGATTTATTTCCAACTCCAGTTCTAGAGCTAGAAAAGTACCTGACTCAAGGGGACAGACCCGTCCCTGTGAACACAAGGGTTGTTTCAGTCTTCCAGTTCCCAGTAGTAGCAGGAAGAGGTCCCAGTACCAAACAGATTCACCCCATGGTGCTAAGTGCAGGAGCGGCCCTGGCTGCGCCTGGACACCCCGTGCGGTGTGCTCAGCCCCTGTCAGTCGTGCAGTGACCCCGGGCACCCCCCGACTCGACCTTCACATTGCAGGGATGGGAGAAGGCAGGAACAGAAAGGGCAGGATCCGGTGATGGACGCTGGGCTGTGAGCAGAGGGGGTTGGTAAGAACAGCCACCAGCAGATGGGATGAGCCCTTTTGGGGTGCGGCAGTGGGAAGAAGGTGCAGACGCCCACCACACTGAGCTGGGAGGGTGGAGAAGCGGGGAGCAGGGTCATGGGTGTGCTGGACCACCATGGGCACAATGAAAGGGTGGCCAACAGGCAGAGATGCTGAGAGGTGCTGAACTGTCCCATGCCAGGCCAGCACCCCAGCACCAAGTAGTCCCAGTGGGTTTGGAGGAAGGCTGCCCACGCTGCGGCTTTGCTGTCACCGTGGCATGGGGAAGCAGCCGGGGCTGCTGCTCTGCTCTTCAGCACACCGGGAGAAAAAGAGCCAGGAAGCGCTGCTGTGAGGCCAGATCCAGCTCCCGTTCACGTGGGGTCAGAGGGGCGGCGTGGCTCTGTCAGGAGAGCCAGCCGCTGGCTCGCTCTGTCCCTCCGCCTCCAGCTGCGTGTCCAGGGAGTCGACGATTTCCCAGGCTCTGGAGCAGCTAGATGTGGGGGAGTCTTTGCTGCTGCCCTGATACCACAGCCCAAAACTGCAGAGAGAACAGATAACAGCTGCGGGGGAGAAGAACCTTCCCAGCGAACGTGGCCAGATCCCAACCTCCCTCTACGCTTGGTGGCGGCAGCAGGACACAGCCTGGCTGTGAGCCCCCAGCAGTGTGTGGCACCCCAGGGCAGCAGCACAGCTTGCCCTGCACCCACCCCAGCCCAGGACAAGGCAGATCTCCCCTGAACCAAGTGACCCTCCCTTTGGCAGCATCCCTGCCAGTCCCACACCAAGCAGCCCGGCTCCGTCTTCATCGCACCCAGCTCAGCGTGTGCCAGCTCCACAGCTGAGCCCCAACCCTCCTCTCCGCCAGCAGAGTCACCCGCCCCCAGCGGCACCGGAGCACGGGAGCCAACTTACAAGCTCCTAATTTTGGATTCAGCAGGCTGAGCATCCACACAGTCTGTGCCGTGAGCCGGGAGCCAGGAGCCCTCCTCCTCTTCATCGCTGCAGCACAAAGGAGAGGGGGAAAACCCCACGCTGAGTTACACGCTCACCGTGAGCAAGCACCAGAGCCAACCCCGGGGCCAAATGGCGCCCACCATAGAGCTGAGGGCACATGGACTGGAGCTGCTGACCCCACACATCACCGATGGGCTGTGACCTGCCCTGAAGGCACAACCAGCTGGGGCAACGTGCATGTCCCACACACAGCCACAAGCACAGCCCTGGCTTGGGGGTCTCAAGCCACACGGCTCTTCCGACACCAGCCTCAAGCCCTGCAGCTCAGCACCGCAGTGGGTGACACCCTGGTACCAAGGCAGGTGAGAGCCAGGCCTCACAGGAGAGCAGGGTCACACACAGGATCTCCACAGGGCAATGTTCATACAGCAGCGACTACCCTCGCCAGGTGGGGAGGAGAGCAGGCAGGACTGAATACCCCCAGCCTGCCCTCGCTGCCAGCAGAGCCCCCAGTGCAAGCGAGCAGCAGGTTTCAGTAGCACAGAAGAGCTCAGCCCCCTTCAGACCTTTCTTAAAGCCCATGAGATCAGCTCCTCCCGTCCCATACAGCAGCTCCAGCACCACCAGCAGATGTGCAGAGCCAGGGCTGGTGCCCAGCAGGGTCCTCCCCTCCCCATCGTGTGAAGTCTGTTGGAGCCAGCGTTGCCCGTGAACGTCTTGCAGAGCCTCCCAGGCACAACTCTACTGTCACAGGCTCTCTGCTGGCCAGCCTCCAACCGTAGGGTGCAGGGACCAGCCTGCCTCGTTCAGTGCTCCCAGTGCCACCACCTTGCCTCCCTCCCAGCACACCCACGCAGGGACGAGTGGCATTTGGCCAGGCCAAGCGCGACTGGTGACAGGGACACAGGAATTGCAGCCAAGAGCCCGGCCTCTGCGGCACTCCCAGAGCGAGACATCAACTGCGGACACAGAACCTTTGATCTCTGGAGGCAGGCAGAGAGGAGGCAGCTCCCGATCTAGGGGAGTTCCCTTCCAGGGTGTTGCAGGGCACGGGAACACGGGCGCTTGGCAAGCAGCGCCCATCCCGCCCGGGAGGCTCCAGCTGGACTCACCTGCTCGCCGACTCCTCGGCCGTTCCCAGCATTTTGGCCCTGATTTTTTTTCTCTGCCTTTTGATATTTGACTTCATCGCATCCAAGAAGAAGCCGGGAACTCTCTCTTCGTTCAGCAGCTCCCTGGCAAAGAGCAGCCGGCGGTTAACTGAGCCTAGCAAAGAAATCGGCCCCAGCTGCAGCCTCAGCAGCCCCCGATGGGCCACAGGTGGCTGCAGGGCCAGGAGGGCCCCAGGTCTCTGCTCCACACGCAGGGCAGGACTCACCGCTGGTAATAGGCCAGCTCTTCCTGCACCAAGAACAGGTTGGTCTTGAGCTCGTTCCGCTCTTGCAGGATCTGCTGCAGCTCCTCTTTGGAGAACACGCAGTGAGCGGGGCTCCTGCCTTCGCCCGCGTCCGGGTGCTGCGGCTCCTCCGTGGGCGGTGGTGCTCCCTCCTGGGGGGCAGAAAGAGAGGCAGCAGGCAAGCAGAGACCCTGAAGCCCCCACCCAAAGGCTGGGGGCCACGTGCAGGCAGAGATGGAAAAGTCTCAGGAATGTTTGCTGGTCTGGAGTCACTGCAGCTCTCCCCGCTTCAACCAGTACCCGCCACCCATCGCCACACTCAGCAAACCTTCCTCGTCCTCTGAGTCCCACCTGGCTCTTCCTCACCTTGCTCACTCCTGCCTCCACCCCTGCCAATTTTTATGGACCCTTGTCCACAAAACTGTTATTTTATTGACATCGCAGACCCCACGCTGTTCAATTCCCAGCAGAGGAGCTCACTTGAGCGGCTGTTTCCCGCTGGCAGCCGCTGGTTCTGCACATGGGGAAGGGCTGGGTCGGTGTCAGTGATGCCCTCAGGGCCACGAACTCGGACTCACCAGGCTGGGTTTTGGCTGCTGGCTCTCAGGGGTGGTCCTGCTCCTCCCACTCATTTCCCTCTGGGTTTGCAGCAACTCGGCCTCCAGGTCCGACTTCTTCTCCAGCGCACTCTTGAGCTGAGCCTGCATCACGGCCACTTTGTGACGCAGCTCCTCGTTGGTGGCCATGAAGCGTTGCAGTTGCTCCTGCAGCTGGAGGGCCCGGGGCAGAGAGTGAGGCAGAGCAGCGGCTCTGGGCTCCCACGCAGGGAGACGAGCTCACACAGAGCCCGGGGAAAAGCCTCAGTCCCAGCAGGCTCCCCAGCCTCCACGCCAGCCCCAGGGGGAGGTGACACGAGAGCAGGTCCCCAGGCCCTTCACACCCCACACCCTCGAGCTGCCCCACACTCACCGCCTCGGTGTCCCGGCTCCTGCGGACAATCTCGTGAGCCTGGGCACGAATCTCATCCCTCTGCTTGTCCACCACCTCCTTCAGCCGCAGCATCACCTCCCGCTCCTTCCGCACTGTGTTATCTGAGCCCAGACACGGGGGGGAACAGGCGTGAGCGGCCCCCCCGGGGCCCGAGGACTCCCCCAAACCCACAACACGATGCGGTTTAGCGATGCTTCTGCAAAGCAGCGATCTGCCAGCGCTCCTGCTAGGTGACAGAATAGGAACAGCGGCAGGAGAGGAACTGAGAGCTTTAGGCTGTGCCTGACGCATCAGCAGCCAGCACCTTGTGTCTGCCCCCAGCACCCTCCCGAGGGCTCTGGGGGTGCTCCCAGGCTCTGGGGTCCCTGCAGTTTGCAGGACAAGCCAGTGCCTGTGCTCCCCTGCAAGCTCCAGGGCCGGGCAGCGTGGAGAGAAGGTTCCGACCTGCACCCAGCCCATCGTCCCCCCGAGGCAACAAACAGCCCAGGGTTGCAGGGGGACCCTGAACCCCCCCGGGACACCCACCTTCCTGGGGCTGGCTCTCCTCAAGCTGCCTCAGGAGCTGCAGGTTCTGCTCGTCCAGGCTGGCCAGGCGGCCGTGCAGGGCTCGCTCCCGGCGCTCGGCCTCCCACAGCCGCCGCTCCAGCTCCTGGGGACGGGCACGAACCGGGTCAGAGAGAGACCCCCAGGAACCGGCACAGCCGGGGCAGAGAGAGACCTCCAGGAACGGGCACAGCCGAGTCAGAGACTCCCAGAAACGGGCACAAACCGGGTCAGAGAGCACCAGGAACAGGCACAGCTGGGTTGGGGACCTCCAACAATGGGAGACCCCCGAGCAACGGGCACAGCCGGGTCGGAGACCCCCAAGAACGGGCACAAACCGGGTCATAGAGCAACAGGAACGGGCAGAGCTGGGTCGGAGAGAGACCCCCGAGCAACGGGAACAGCCGGGTCGAAGATCCCCCGAGGAATGGGCACAGCCGGGCCAGACAGAAACCCCCACGACCGGTCCCAGCCGTTCCGGAGCCCTCCCCTCGGCTCGGTTCCCCCCTGGACACCCGGTGCCGGTGGCTCCGCCGCTCCCCTCTCACCTCCGCCTCCTTCCTGCCGCCCGGTGCCGGTGCCGCCGCCTCCCCCTCGTTGGCCGCCGGGGCCCCCAGCGCCTCCAGCAGCCCCAGCAACCGCACCACGGGCGGCACCAAGCCGGCCACGGCGTCGGGCCCGAAGCGGCCGGAGAGGCGGCGGAGCTCGGTGCCCAGCGCCCCCGCCATGCGGTAAATGTGCGGCGGGGCCAGGCGGCCCGGCGGGGTTCGCCACAGCGGCTCCGCCACCGGCCGCGGCTCCGCCATCGGCCCCGGGACCCCGCCGCGCTCCGCTCCGCTCAGCTCCGCCCCGGAACACACAGACACACACAACACAGCCCGCCCCGGGGCGGGATCTCGCCGGCAGCGCCCGCCCTTCGTAAAAAAATTTATTGAGGAGAAGATACAACAAGTCTGACACCGCACAAGGTGGGGGGAGACGGGGCTGAGGAGGGGCGAGGGGCGGCAGGAGGGACACACACGCTGTTGAATATCAACAGTACTAAGACTGGGGGTGGCCGAGGAGGAAGGGTGGAGGACACAGGAGCAGGTGTAGAGGTCCCAGGAGCAGGTGTGGAGGTCCCAGGATCAGGCATAGAGGTCCTCCCGGTCGGCAGAGTAGACCTCCCCCTCCTGCAGCAGAGCGAAGTTGAGGAAGTGCGAAGGGCGATGGACCTCGTGGTAGAACTCCTTGGGGTTGGCAAGCTGCAGCTCGTACTTCATGTTGGGGTCGTGGCGAACACCTGAGAAAAGAGAGTCCGTCACCCACCTGAAAGCTCCTCCCGCCTCCACCCCTGAAGCCCTCCACCCTCGGCAAGGCAACTTTTAAGCAAACCAGGCCTGAAGAGTGTATTGAAATCTACAAAAACATCAGCCTCTGGGTTTCCCGCATGGGTGATTTACAAAGCAACGTCCCAGAGGCTTTTTTTGCAGTCAAGTGTTCTGTTTGCCACTCTTCTCTTTTCCTGACCCCTCCTGCAGCTGCCTGTGGGCCAGCAGAGCAGGACCTCCTGTTACCCCCGCACCAGGCACAGCTTCTCTCTTGCATTTTCCATGATCACCTCTTCTGCCCGACAGGGATTAATTATTCAGCAGCGACAGAGCAGACAGACACTCTAATCCAGAAACACAAGATGACTATTTCTCTTGTTTGTTCTCTGGCCACTAAGAAATCCTTGAGAACTGACACCCCGGTGCTGGCATCACAGCAAGGCCCCATCACAACACTGGCATTCCCACCAGCCGCTCCAAGGAAGGGCAAGGTTCAGGATGGGCGAGGAGCGCTTTCCTGAGGAACCATTTCCTTCTCCCCAAGCCCTTCACATCCCCATCCCTTTCCCAGGGCAGCTCACCCATGAAGTTGTAATTCCAGGACCCTTGTGCCGGGACCATGAAGAAGCCGAGGAAGCGATCGGACAGCAGCATCTGCACCCTCTCGTAATGGGAGGGCAGGTAGCCCTTGGGGTTGTTGCCCTTGTCCGTGTTCTGCCTGCCCCACTCGTAGCCGCTCGGGGTCAGTTTGTAGGCCGTCAGCGTGCAGGAGCCTGGCGTAAAGCTGAAGGAAAGGAGAGATGGGGCAAGTGAGACTCGTCTGGGGTGAAGGAGGGAAAGCAGAAAGGAGCAAATGCTCCCTTTCTGCTGCATTTTTAGTTTGAGAGCTCAAGGTGTCCCCAAACCTCAGCAGCAGCAGGGGCACAGATGCCTCTGTGCCTCTCACCTGCAGGTGATGATGATTGTCTTCTCCCCATCCCAGGAGGGGTTGTCAGCCATGACCTTGGCGTGGGTGGTGACATCCTGCGGTGAGAGCTGAGGGGACTCGTTTGGTTGGGTGTGAATCCACCCCAGAGGTTCCATTTCCTGCCAAAAACCGGTGGTTTAGAGACAAATCAAACACGTTGAAAAGACCCCCTTCAAGCACAGCAAAAAGCAACACGGGGACCGAGGGCTTCACTTCCACCAGATCCCAGATCAGGCTGGCCTCAGGCCAAGACTCTTAAATCCCATAACTACAGGAGACCAAGAAGAGCTGCCCCGTCACTGGAGACGATGCATCTTCCACCCACACCAGGAGCAGAAGCTCAACTCACCTTGAGATACTCGTGCTGCGGCAGCTGCCCCGGGAGATGCACGGTCTGGTGCGTTCCCCACTGGGGCACCATCACGATGCAGCGGATCTCCTTCACTTGGGGATTATCGGGAGGGCTCACTCCATACAGGTAACCTGCAATCTAGAACAGACACCCGCCTCAGAAGCCCAGAAGAGACCTCCCTGCGACCGTGTGAGTGGGTGAGCCCTGCCCTTAGCTCCTGAGGAGAGCATCCCTTGGCCAGCAGGTTCTCACTCGAGGACGACATCGAAATTTTGTTCAGTGTTAAAATTCCCACCAAGTCTGAGCCACAAGGAGCCATCAGAACATGGCCAGAACTTGCACACTCAGCTGTATCCGCGGTGTCTGTCTCAAGCATAAAGAGCTTCACATGGACACCACCACCATCCCAGCCTTTCACCGCTTGCTCTTGACTGCCCAGGGCTCCGTGTGCCCCAGCAGCGTGGGCTGCAGCCCTCCCAGACTCGCCACACACTCACCTGGGCCCGCAGGTCGGAGATGCAGATGAATTTCTTCAGCACGTTCTTGGGAAGAATGTAGGTATAGCCCGTTTCCTTGATATCGTCTGACGAAACGTAAATGTGGTTCGTTCGCAGGTGGAGGTTGGCAGCAGAAATTGCTCTGTGAAGAGGAGGTAATTATTAGAGGGTGCACAGCTCCCTTCCTGAGCGCTCCGAGCCTCTCCACCGCACGACAGCCCCGCTCGCATTCCTACCTGACCCGCCACTCGGTCTTGGAGGAGAAGGTCTGGGTTTCGTAGTTGCTGGTTGTAGAGGTGATGATTTCGTCCCCGTGTTTGTTAACGGTGCGGGTCTGCGTGGCTGTCAGTTGCGACTGCTCCTTGGTTTGCTTCTCAATTTCTGCGATCTGCTGTCTCTGCTGGGAGGGGGCAGAGATCTCCATGCCCAGGATGATGTCTCGGATCTCGGACTGGGTCAGGGAGGCAACGTTCACACTGAAAGAGAAAATCCACCCAAGTCAGGCGTTTGAAAATCCATTCCGGACCCTTCTCAATGAGGCACAAGCTCAGAACATCCACTCAGGGTGCCAAGAAAAATGAAACCACAACTTTTTAGACAAGAGGAAGGACCAAATCACACGATGTGCAGATCAGGAAGGGTTTGGTGCAGACATTTTTAACTGCTGTACTAGAAAGCAATTAATAATAATAACCAGATTCCCTACAATTCATTGCCAAAGGCCCTTGAAAGCCTTTCACTCTCCACAAGGAGCGCTCTGGTCCCATTTACAGCTGAGAGAATTACGGGAGCTGGACAGTGGCTTACTTGTTCTTCTTGCCATAGTCAGCAAGGATAAGATCCTTTAGCTGCACCTCCACCTTGATCCACTCCTCATCTGTCAGGGTCGGCCAGATGTGGTGAGGCTCTGTTATGGTTGTCTTGTCTGGTTTCAGAATAACTTTGGCTCGATCGTTATTCACATGTAGTGCCCGGAGAATCAGAATCAGACGAGAGAACGCCTTGGAGAAGGAAAAAAAAGATGCAGTTAAGTCAGAAAGAAGGAAACCAAATATCCAAAGTTCTAGTAAAGCTCTGCTCGAGCACAGCGACGCTGCATGGGAAGTGCTGGTGGAAACAACGTGAAGGAAAATCCAAGCAGACTCAGATGCAAGAGCTCCCAAGCAATAAATTGTGAGTGATCTCTGAAACTTTGGCTCCTGCCTCATTTATCAGTGACAAAGCGACGTGCAGCCTAGGTGAGCTGTGCTTACCGTGTAGGAAGAGATGGTTTTCAGCCAGTCATCATAGAGATTGAAGAGAACCATCTGGGGTTCGGTAGCTTTCAGGATGAGATCACCAAACTTTTCCACTTTCAGACAAGCCTGGAAAGGCAGCTGCAACTCTGAGCCTTTGATCACAATATTGGGGAAATCCAGCAAGTGCACCTGGAGTTTATGGAGAAGAGGAATTAGCTCAAAACTGCTGCAGAACATTGGTCTAGATCAAGTCCTTCACAGGAAGACGGGACTGTTCCGCAGTCTCCCAAAGATTTGACACTGCCCCCACAGAGCAGTATCTGCATTGTTACCTCAAGTGGGTCCAACATGCCCTTTCGAGTCACTATGATCTGCTTAGGCTGCTCCTCCACGGGAAGCGACCGAATCAAGGCAGCCACTTCTTCAGCAGTCTTCCACTTGGCCAGCTACAGAAAGACAGCAGGGTTAGAGAAATCCCCCTCTGCTAACAGCAGCGTCTCCACATCTTTGAGAATTAGAGCCACTCAAACCAAATTCTAAAAATACAACTGGAATCTCTGGCTTGTTCCAGCTCAGTGACAAGGCCCAGCGCTTCCTTCTCACTGATCAGAGGGTAGTTCCCTGTCCTGGAGCTCAGTTCCTCCTGACTGGCCCAGAAGCAGCAGCTGGCTACACCGCCTCCCTGGCTCTGCCACCACACAGCCTTCTTACTGCACTGGATGTACGGCCAAGTGCAACGTGATTTGCTGTAACAGCAACTGTTCCTCCAGCCCTGCTTGAAAACGTAGGTTCTTTACGCCTCAGAGGCACCAAAACCTTGTAACATCACCGCCTGCACTCTCTTACTTTTCAATCCTGTGCTAATTCTTGCCTGAGCATGGGTTACACTGGACGCTGGAGCTCCAAACTTGTTAAAGAGGCAGGAAGATGAAGATTCTCATGGTGTCTTTGGTTCAAGTGAGTGTCCCAAGCAATCAGAGCCCATCCCCAGCTCCAAGCCAGGACGTACCTGCCCTAGACGCTTCTGTCCTGCCCACACAGATGTATGGATGATCTTCAGGAAGAGCTGTCCAGTTCTGGGGTTGAAGATGAAAATGGCTCCATTGATGGGTTTCGTGGTCAAATTCCCTTCAAAAGTCTGAGGAAACAAGTGAGAAAGTGAAAAGCACAGGGAGATAAACGTAGCCTATCCACACCCTGGCACGACAGCCAGCTCGCTGTGTACTCTGACTAGAACCGTACAGGAAATGCAAGAGCCTTTCTGCGCACACCACAAAAATCTGGGTCAGCGGTTTGGACCCAGTTTTCCATCACAAAGGCCTCCAACAACCACCCCGAGCACAGAACACTGCCAGCCCCTGTGCTTTCCCCCTGCAGATACATCTCTGGCCTCACCTTGTGAATGGTCACTCTGTACACGTTGGTGTCATCCACAAACCAGATGATCTGGTTGGAGAAGAGCTCCCCGTAGTTCTGGGAGGAAAGGTACGGTTCTGTGGGCTCAGAGGAGTACAGCTGCAAGCCCTTGCGGATTCTTTCTCTCAACACATACAGCGCAGGGTTTGCTTTCATAATTTTGGCCATAGCCTGCTGGATCAGAGGTTTGCTCCCAGGGAACCAGTTCCCGTAAGCACTGAAGAAGAAAACAAACAGAAGATGAAGCTGTTGCCATCGCCTTTCTCAACAGCCTGAGCAATCTCCTAAAAAACCCCAAACGATCAGCGAGCTGCGAGAGCTGAACCATTATTATTGAATAAGCAGATATCAGGCAACCTGAAAGGGCTGCTGAGATGCCTCATCCCATTCACTGCACACCTCTGGCTCCTGCCTTCTCCCTTCATCCTCCTGCCCAGACCACAATTCAGTTTGGAGACGCACCAAGACAATCACCAACTCCCAGTGACAGTTAAATACAGAAGGTGTGGATCTCACCTGTGTAAGTTATAGGCCAGATCGATGGCGATGAGCACACCAGTGGGAGATGGGTAGATACTCATGTTGTCCGTAGTGTAGTCCAGGAACTTGGCTCTCGCGTAGCGCTCGATATCATGGGAATCGTAATCTCCCCAGCGCAGCTGGATATCTATCCAGTACTTCTGAGTGGTGGTGCTGTCCATCACATCTCTGAGGAGAAAGCAAGCCAGAAGAACTTACTCTTGCACAAAACCCACACCTTTCTCTGTTGAGAGAAACTCTAAGCCAGTGGGGCTCAGGCTCAGGCTGACAGGCTCAGCAGCTCTGCCCTGTAGCAAGAGGAGGGAAAAGGGAAACACTCACTTGGAATCTGCGAGCAATGATGGACGTGACACGTTCCACTTATAGGAAGCGAAGAGAAGGATATCTGCACAGGAGGAATTCATCTTATACGACTTCCTGGGATGGATCGTCTCCTTCTGCACTGTCTCAATCTCCAGAGCGTCCAGCTCTTGATCAAACACCTGGGGCAAAGGCAGTCAAAGGTGAGCTGTTTTCAAGCCATTCAGCTAAAGAATTGACCCTCAACACCGAGCTAAATCCAGCACCCAGGAAAATCCCATTTCCTCCCCTTCTCTGTCAAACTGCTGAAGAAGGGGTAGCTCTGCTGCCATCCCAGGGACAATCTCTTGCTAGCAGGAGGCTGCTGGTACATATGGAGCATGTGTGCCCTGCACAGACACAAACCGAGGTAACGCTGCTCACCTGACACAAATCCATCACGATGCTCTCATGGATCTTTTGCCACAAGTGAGCTCGGAAAATCTGAATGAGAGAAATCTTCAGCGTGGGGATCTTGCCGTGCATGAAGATGCCGGTCAAATCCAGCTGCACCTGAAACCCGACGTAGACCTGCAAAGGAAAAGCAGCTGTCAGGACACGCAACAGCACAACTGATGAAGTTTAGGAAACAGGACAGCTCCTGTTAAGGAGATTTAGTACATGAGATGTTCTGAGGAATTAGTTTGATCACTTAACTGCTCTCATTTCAGCGTTAAGTTCCTAAAGATACAAAACTCAGGTACTTACGTTGGCTCTGTTAATGGTAGGAGACCACCACAGGGTGAATCTTCTGTTTGGAATTTGGTTCAAACCCGACCTCTGGGCATTCGTCAGCTTCTTCCACTTCATGGACTCCTCAAAGCCACTGGCCTTCTCCCTAAAAAGGGGCAGACAATCCATAGCATAAGATGTCCTCCATCTCTGCTGATTGCCACATGCCACATGTAAGAGGCAGGGAACACACAGACTGGGAGCAGGGAAGAGCGTTTCATGAAAAAGAAATTTGGATTTCATACTTCAGCCCAGTCCCAGGTGCCCTCACAACTGAACTATAAAGTGTTCTCAAATGCTCAACAGAATCAGTGTAGCTCGAGACGAGGACTCCTGGTGCAACACTAAGCTCCAGTTTGGAAGAAAAGGCCACATCAAAGTTTCTCTTACCAGAAGAGACCCTCCCATGTAGGGAAGTAAGTGCCCTTGAAGAGAGTGTGCTCCAGAATTCCTTCCACACCACCAAGTGCCTGGATCATATCTGTGCGGTAGTTGTTCAGGTTCCAGAGTTTGCCATCGTGGCGCTGATGCGTCCACCAGAACGGGTTCTGTTTCAGGACCTGGAGACAACAGTCCACTAGTGAGCAGCTCTGTACTCAGATCATTTAACCTGTCTGCACTAGCTGTAGGAACCAAGATAATGATGTCAGCGAACAAGTGAACAGCCTCACGTCCCCAGTCCTGGAGGACACGGCTCAGCTACAACCCAAGTTCAGTCAGTTCCACTACGCAATTCAGACTGGGTAGAACCTAAGATGATGTTTTTATCTTTCAGGGACTGGCCTTCTACAGAGTTAAGACGAAGAAGTGCACCCCCAGTAACTCAGGGTGAAAGGATATACGTCAGAATACGCACCTGAACCTCACGCTCAGCCAGATAAATTCCCAGTCAATACCTGATATTGTTTGAAGTCAGTCCTGACTCGCCATCCTTTATCGTAAGCTAAGGTATGCCGGTCCTTCTGGAAAAGGGTGTTAATGCGAGGAATTCCCCTGTCCCACGAGTCCTCCAGATCCTCTAGCGTCAGGCGCCTGAAGAAAAAAATCCCCACACTTTGTTATCTCTCAATTTTACAGCAGTGCATTAATGAGTATGTCAGGTGATGAGATCACAGCAATAATACAGACCTCGGTGCTCTGGCAGGAGATGTTCTAAAATGCCAAGCACCCAGTGGCTCAGCAAAGTGTCTGTAGCCATCGCTATGAGCATGCTGATGTATGACAGCCTAAAGAAAACGCCTGCCCTTCTAAGTGCGCAGGACTAACTGCGAATGGGTCTCATGTCAGCTCTTTCTGGCATCACCCGCCACACCAGTTCCCTTAAATTGCACTCGCTGCTTGCAGACTCCACACCTCCTCCAAAGAGCAGCTTTGCAGGCAGCTTGTAGCACGTACCACAGAGCCAGCAAGGTCTCCAGAACCCCGAAACAGCGCCAGGTTTCACACCGCTGCCTGTCCTGAGCCACAGACACACCCAGAGGCCTGACACACGGAAACTCACCTGTTCTGAGCTATAGCCTCCTGGCGCTTAAGGGCGTACTCAGCCCACACTCTCTGGGAGTCAATGAATTCGCTCTCCCACGGCTGGATGTAACGGTACAAATTTGGGATGAGCTGGTCCTCCTCATGACTCATTCCTGAGCGGAAGTGAGTGATGCCGACATCTGTCTGCTTGGACCACCTGGAGGGAGGAAAGAGGTGTGAGAATGAGGTAGGAGCGATAGGACTTCACAGGTCACCCTGTCACGACCTACTGTAAATGCAACAAATCTCTCTTAACACAGCACTCTTCCGCACTTTCCAATATTTTTATGGAAAGAGAATCTATGAGCAGGCATTAGAGCAGCACAACTCACCTCAGGTCAGACTGCGGGATGAGAACGTGGCCCATGGAGAGCATGCCCAGCCCTCCCAGCTCTTTAGGGGTGTAGAACACCACCGGCGGAAAACGGCTGGGCATTTTGGAATTTAGACCGATTTTGATTCGAGTCTGGATTTTATTCTCACACTTCACCAGCAAATCAAGCAACTCCTGAGTATTTACAACAGCTTCCCGGAAATACGTCATCAAGCCAATCAGAGCTGTATTCCATTTATTGACAATCTAGAAAGGAAAGCAAAGGATCAGTTCCCAGCCTGCTCTCCGAGCACCTGCAGAGAGCTCTGTCACACATCTCACCTTGGTGAAGGTTGTGGAGCCAGATGCCATGAGGATCTGCCTCACTCTGTTATGAAATCTCTGCATAGACTCGTCGTCCACGCGCAGGAAGCACTGAGCTGTGCGCTCCTTGGTGACCTACAAGAGCACAGGCCCGTCAGTTCCTTCCTATGAGCCCCCTCCCCAATACAGACAGCAAAATAAGCTCTTTCTTTCAGGTATTTATGCAACACAGGGAGAGAAGAGGCTGAGCAGCACCTC
>WEIS01058413.1:242-33037 GCA_013389965.1 Todus mexicanus
CGGGGTGCCGCTGCGCCTCCAGGCACTGGCGGCAGAAGGCGTGCAGGCAGGGCAGGACGTGGAGCCGCCGCGGCGGGCCCCCGCAGGAGGAGCCGCCGCCCCCCGAGGAGCTGGAGGTCTGCGAGGAGGACGAGGAGGTGGAGGAGTTGGAGGACAGGGGAGCCGGAGAGCCGCATATCTCCTTGCACAGCGGGCAGATCTGGAAGTCGGACTCGGGAAACGAAGCCATTTGCGATGGGCCTGATTCCCAGATGGGGGATAAAAATGTTATCTCCCCTCCCTGACAAGAAAAAAGTGTGGGCGGAAAAAAAAAAAAAACAGAGGAGACGGGGGGGCGTGGGGAGAAGGTAGCTCTACAAGCAGCTTACGAGCAAGCTGGCATCGATCAGTCGTTTTGCCAAGTGGGATCGATTGGCCCGATTTGCAAACACGGTGTCATCGATCTGGCATGGCAGTCTGCAGGGAGCTGGATCCTCGTACCTTGCTGCTGCCGCTGCCGGGCTTGCTGCTGCGGGGAGGTATTTTTGGTATCAAGGTGTAGCTGTCCCGTTCTTTCTCAGCAAACGGATCCTCTCTTCTCTCACCTGTACTTAGCCCCCGATCCCCCGTTGCATTAGACAAATTGTTTCGATTCCCAGATCGGTCAGTACTTTACAGAGTCTTCTCATTTCCCCCGTTGGGCCAACAGTTTGACAACGTGGTTTGGTTACTTGTCTTCCTAAACAGAAGGTGCATGGGCACCGATTGCCCGATCCCCGCCGCATCCAGCGGGGACCGGACCTCTGTCCGCCGGGGGTCGCCTCCGGTTCCCACGGCCGCAGGACGGGGTCGGGGCGGCAATGCAAGTCCCTCTTGGCCGGGCGGGGAGGACGCGGGTTGGGGCGGGGAGGGGGGGGGAGCAGCAGGGGGTTAACTCAAGTTTCGCTCTTTCTTCTTGGGGCGTTAGTTTTTTTCCTCTTTTCCTTTAAACCTGTGCTTGTCGGGGGGGAAGGGGAAATTTCGTTTCAGTTCCCCCCTCCACTTTTGCAATCCAGAGCAGCTCTAGGAGAGAGAGAGGCACTGAAACACAGTGGCCAGGCAGACTTCTCCGGCTCCAGTCCTCCCCCGCCGACGCCTGCTCCACCACCTCATGACTGGGGGGATGGGGATGGAGGGCGGCGTTGGTGCCCACCCAACTGGCAGAGGCTCACGCTGGCAGGACGCAGAGGAGGAGGAGGAGATGGGAAGGGAAGCAGGGCTCCGGAGACGGCTAAGAGCAGTCCCCTCCCTCGCTGCTTAGAGTCGCAGCTCCCGCCGGCCGCCTTCCTTCTTTTAAGCGGGGCTCCCAACACAAGGCAGCGCCGAGCCCCCACCGGCCCCACCACACGCGGTGCCCGGCGGCCCGGGTGGCTCTCCCGGTCGGTGGCAAACCGGTCAGCGCCACAGGCTCAGCGCGAATCTCGCACGCTGCGGCGGCCAGGCAGAGGAGCAGCGGCAGGTACCCGCCGGCCGCCCTGAATTATTCATGGGGGGTGTATTATATTCGCTCGCACAAATTGGAGCCGCTGTGCAATGCTATCCGAGAGCGCTACACTCGCCCGCTCCTCCTCCTCTCCGGTTCTCGCTCGCTCTGAGCCCCTGCAGCGCCTAGGATCACATTTCCTTTGTCATCTCGCCTATTCGCGTGGTGTTTTATCGCGAAAACAAAATAAAATATAAAACCCGAAGAAGGGAAGGAGAAAAAAGCAGCAAACCCCCAAATGCCCACCTCCCCCGTGGTCTGCCGAGCCCCGGGGGGTGAATTAGGAGGAATTACTCACTGATGTGGCAGCACCGTCCGGGTCTGCGTGGGATCCAGGGAGAGCCATCGCGCCGGGCTCCTTCCCGCTGCCCGGCGGGGTGCGGAGGGACAGAGTCGGGCAGTCTGGTCCTGCGGCCGAGGCGGAGGGAAGGCTCAGGGCGCGGGGCAGCGCATGGCCCACCCGCGCGCGGGGCTGGCGGCGGCGCTGGCTCGGGGGCGGCGCAGCGTGCGGGAGCCTTTTAAGCTCCGACGGCGCGGGCTGACTTCCGCCTGGCCGCGGGGGGCGGCCGGGGGGCGGCGGCGGCGGGCAGGAAACATTCGTTCTCCTCCTGCCCGACCTGCCCTATCCGCCCGCATCCAGCCCCGCCGCCTCCCGCCACGGTTTTTTTTATACCGCTGTTTTCGGCTCCGGACACACACCCCACATACACACCCTTTGGTTGGACGCGCTTCGGCCGCGGCTCGGGCGATTGCCAGCCCCACTCGCCCTTGTTCGGTTTGAGATGCGAGCGGGGAAGGAGCGGGGCTCCGAGGCCGTTCTTTCAAAGCACCGAGGCGTTAATGCAGCTTTAAACATTAAGTCGCTCGATTAATTGTTTTCCTACGCCCAGTCGAGCGGCGATCCCCGGCTCCTTTCTGCGCCGTTGTGGTCGCTGCCGGGTCCGCCGTGCTCAGGAGGGCGAGCCCGAGTTTTGCTGCTAGCCAAGGGCAGGCGCTTACCCTCCTTTAAACTGCCGGGAGGAAGTTAGCAAAGATCAGCGGCGATGCCATTTACGCTGCTCCTAGACTAAACTGAAATAAACTACAACGCTTGCCTGGCTTTAATAAAACGCCTCACAACCAGCAACTGCTTCAGGAGAAGTTTGGGCTGCAGCCTGGCTGAGCACCCACGCCACGCTCTTGGTTTAGTGGGGCTTGTACTAATAAGGGAGGATGCACAGTGCTGGACCTTGAGCAAGGAAACTGGAAATGCTGAAAAATTTAAAACATGAAACTGGCTTAGGAATTGGAAAGCCTAGAAAATAGGAAAATCAATGAAAACAGGACAAGATACAGAGAGATTTGTGAAATGAAAGCATCTGTAAATAAGCAAAATAAACTCAAAACATATTAGTGTTAAGCAATAATAAATTTTCAAAAACACCACAGGAAAGGCAAAGTGGCTATTAAAACGTATTGAATTATGTTTCCCCTCTGTTTGGGCCTTAGATGTACAAATAACTAACACTATTTAGGCCTTAGACTCACAAATAACACTAACTTAAATAGTCTACTTAAAAAGAAATGTCTTTTGTCCTCTACTGACAGGTACTAAACACAACGATGAGCCATGTCCACAAGGCGCTCTTGCCAAAAGCCCTTCAGAAAACTGAGAAACTTGGGAGCACCAACATCCTTATGCAGGAGCAAGCAATGGGAATTGCTGAAGTCGATGGGGCAGCTAATGTGCATTAGGTTGTAAACAATCATGAATATTTATTATGCCCCTCGGTAGTATCTTCAGCTGGGAACTAGCCTTATGTATCACTAAAGGATTTGGCTTGGGGCCTGTGTTCTTTATATTACTAATCCATATGTTCACATTTGAGCATGCAGGTGAAACCCACCACAGCTTTGACTAGCAGAGGTTAAAAAATGATCAAGCCTTGCCTATGCTCTGTTTATTTGTATGGTGGTTGCTGCAGAGCATTATGATGCTGTGGAGCTTGTCCTTTCCCAGATGAAGCCAGTTAGTTGTGAAGGACCATAACTCCCTGAACAGCAAATGCCTTTTTGAGCTGTTTGGGCTTCCCAGATGATGTTTTCCACTAGCTCCTTCGGTAGAAACCGTCATCATTTGAATTCAGAAATATTTTAATTGGGTAGAAATTCTCAGATGCATGTCTCCAGGCATATCTGACACCCCTGCCTTCCTCAGTGACAGCTGTTTGCTTTCCAGCTAACTGGCCAAAGAGGGGAACTCTGCACGTCCATGCTTCACAAGACTACCTATATGCTGCAGAAGGACCTTTTTGGCTGACAGGATCCACTGTACTTGCAGCTTGCACCCTTCCTGAGCTTGTAAAAGGCCATAAGCAATTCACTATCCCTGAACAGTGGGTCCTTTTCCCCTAGACGTAATCCTTGTATTTGAGAACCTCTACCTTTCTAAATCAAAGTCCCTGTTTTCTTCTCCTTCCACCACTGCTGAAGAAATGCAACATTTTAAGGCTTCCTCTGGTTATGGATGGTTTTCCATCTTTATTATGAAAAATACTGAAATAAAGCTAAAGGGAACGTGCCAATATTATTCTCCATTCTGAAACATTAGCTGCCAGAGCACTTGTGTGCTCAACTACACAGCAGATAGCACTTTTCTGCTTAGTACATTGGCTCAGTGTTTTCTGATCCAATTAACTTGTTCTGTTGTAAAAAACCACTCAGCTTGCCTAAGATGGAGCAAGGCCTCAATAAATTTCATTTGTTTTCTAAGCCAAAAAACACATGGATGAACAACAGTGTGAGTGCGATAAATACAGTGCAAGAGGCTTCTGGTTCCTCAGCAGATAGCAGGATGAGAACTTATTTTTATGATTTTTCCCTGGGAAGCTAGTGCTTTGCATTTACCCTTTTTGTTTCTTAAAAACAAAAGAACAATAGCTATCCTGGTTAATGGGGCCATTGTCCTTCTGTGCCAAATAAATGAAAACTCAATGCATACGTGTGTGTCTGAGGCATTTCTCTGCATTCTGCTCATTCTCTTTTGTGTCGCCGTCTGAGGCTTCTTACACTTATTCCCTTCAGTATTTTTCATGCACATTTGCTGTTATGCTGAATTTGAAATGGTGTAGTTTGTACTAAAGGCAAGGCCATCATTTAAACTGTGTTGAAATCATAACTGTTTCAAGATCACATCAGAACTATGTTAAAACATTAACCATTAAAACATTCTAACAATGCTAAAATCTGAGCATGACTGGCTAGATCCTCAGAGACACCTAAAGAGCATCACAATAGCTCTGAAGATACGGGCCAACTTCCACCTAGTTGGAAAATCTCTATTTGGCAACATTTGTTTGTCTTTGACTAACTGCCCAGCCACTGCAGCTAAAGCGTGCATTAAAAATACTTTTGCTTTTCCCCTTATACTTCAGTGGAAAATAGGACACTAGGGCAGAAGACTGCACCTGACTCATTCTCTAGCATCTGCTTCCAATGTCAAGATGTGCTTTCCACTCTCTGTAGTTGGAAGCTTCATTGACTTCAAGGAAACTACATGATCTGCTTTCCACCAGCAGCACTACAGGACAAACAGAACAGTGTTCCTGCCAAAAGCAATACAGCTGGAAAAGCCAGGGGTCTGGAGGTTAAAAGCTTTGTTAAATAGAACCAGATACAGTAATTATGGGTTTGGGGATATTTTACTGTAATTTTAGAGGCAAACATTCACATAAGGAACTCCTCTGTACCATCTGCATGAAACGGTCCAGGAGCCAGATACTGTTTGCCCTGCTATGTTGAACACTGAGGCAGGGTGCAGCTCAAAGCTCAGCAGAACTCGTGAGCAGAAGTCACAGAGTAGCTGATGCAAGCCCCTGAATGAGCACAGGTAATAATGAACACAGAAGACTGTCATTGTTGCTGTTTTGCACCTAAGGACCCAGAAAACATTTCTGTCTCCAGTATTGCTATAACAAAGAGGTCACCAGATACAAAAAGCCAAGATTGCTTCGAGTTCTGCATGGCATTTTTTAGAGATTATAAAGACCTGAAGCTCTCCCTGTCCTGGTGCACCCACAAATCCCCTTCCTTCCTTATTTTGTTAAGAAAGAGGGTTGGCATCCTACTGGAATCTTTGCCTCCCCCTCTCAAGAATTTGACTACTAAGTCAATGTACAAAGGGAACACTTCCAACAGGTCTATTTACAGGGAAATGCTTCAGCGAGACCTTGATGCTAGTGAAGTCTTTGGGGATTTCACATTTGTCAAAAGTGCCAGAGAGATGAAAAAGGAAGGTTTTGCTGTTGTCTTTTAGCTCACTGTTAAGAACTGATTCATTACAGTCAGAGGAATATCTTTTTTTTTTTTTTTCTTTCACCACAACTGTACTTCATGGACAACTGTGCTACTTAAGTCCAGCCACTTTAGCCCTGATTTGTGCTTTTTTCCCTCCTTTCCTCATTTTTTCCTCATATGAGTGCAAACTTCTAAATTTGCCTCAGATTCCAAATTTGCCATGCCTGCTCTTGCATACTGACTCTCACTCAGCCATGTATCTGTTATTGCATCCATTAATAAGTACAGCAGTAAGGTCAGCTTTCTGCATGTGTTTCTGAGCTTCCTGTATGGTATGCTGGATCTTAAGTAGGGTAAAGGATTGGGAAGCAAAGAAGCTGTGTTGTCCCTGTGTTATAAATCATTGGGAACTGGCTTGCTTAGCATATTAATTCAGCTCTTGATGCCCCCTCCTCCACCCATCCATCTCCCCTACATCAGGGTCACCTTGACTTTAAAGAGTGATGGGATCCAGAAGAGAACAGAGATGGTCTCCCCTCTACATGTGTACAAGTGAAATCTATGGGTCTTGTTGGTGTGCATCTTTGCATCTCTGCACCTTTCAAGGGCTGGCTTTGGGAAGCAGGAGTCTTGCACTCAAACAGCTGACATTATTTATAACCCCAGAGACACAGCCAGGTTTAGGGACTGATCCTCTACTCTCCATTATGAGAGAGAAGTAAACCCTTACTGTCTTGCCTTACAACACTGAGGTCTGCAGGCCACTGATGCAAAGGTGTCATTTTTGGATGTGCTAAAGAAATATTTTTTCACTTCTATTGATAGTCTCCCAGAGCACCTTTATGCTTAAGCCTTGCTCTAGCTCCCCTACTACTCAGTATGCATCTGAGAGGAAACTAAATGACCTTCTTTTTTTTTTCTTTTTCCTATGCATTCTGATTTGTTCCTTCTCCCTTTCAGAAATTCTGGCTGAAAAATCATACATTTCTAACCATGTAGTGGGATCTATCATCACAAGGATTTTTAGCACCTTTATCTCTCAATGACTACATCTCTAAACCCAGATTCCTCTTCCAGACTTCTCAAATCTCTCTCTACTCACCATCTGTTCAATCAGATTTCTTCTTAGACTAAGTACCTGTGTTGGCTTTAATCTCTGATGGTTACAGTGAGACTGTTGCCCTCCAGGATGGACTCAAGGCCAGAAGACGCAAATGTCTGTTCTCCCCTGACTCTACCTCTAGCCTGTCATAGTTTTCAAACATGATGCCTACCATTAAGAATGAGCTACATCCAGACTTTGGCCCACAAAGAAGTGGCTTCGCTGCCTGGATTTTGGACTTATGCAGAAACTGATGCTGGAATAGTATTCAAGGGTCTCAAACTCACCCTCAACAAAATGTCCCATCAGATCACTTTGCCCATGAAGAAAAACTTGACAGAATAGACATGTCTTGTAAACATGCTCTGCAGGTCAAAAAGTGTAAGCTCTGAGGAACTAGAGGTAGAAAGCAGATGCCAACATTACAGGTTAGTAGTTGCAAATGTCTTATTATTAGCCTCCCCTTTCCTGACACTGCTGCTGCTCTGATACCTTGTTTCGCATTTATCCTCTCCGCACAGTTAACTTGGCTGTAGCTCACAAGTCCACCCTACCTTCATTCTTCTTCACATCCCCAAGATCCTTATACTCAGCTGGGGGAGTACTTTTAACTGCAAGACGTGGAATGCACTAATGCTTAAGGAAGTGTCTTCACCACAGCTGTGTAAACTCTGGGCACAGGCAGCTGTTCCCCTCCAGATCTGGCTGTGGGAGCTGGGAAGCCTGGCACTATTCATTACCAGCCCTCAGTTCAGCCCCTAAACTGAGACGTGTGAGGTTCCCCTAGCATGCTGCAGCACCACGCTGGCTGACATTGGGTCAGGAAGGGTGAAGCACTTCTATAGCCTATTCAGAGGGACAACAGCATCTTCCAATACTTCAGCTGGTTGCAAAGAGACATCAGGTACATCTTCAGGCTATCTGCATCCAAGTGCTGCCCATTGCCTTCTGCCTCCTCATCATGCCCTGGGGAACCTGGACAGACCACTTCTTCCTCAGGGCCACTTAATGTCATTCCCTGAGCATCAGGAAGCTGTGACCCTTGGAAAGTGGCATGTCCCCTCAGATGATTTTGTTATGTTCAGCACTAATCCTGACCTGCACTCAGGTGCTGCTGTCTCCCACAGCAGTTCTCACCAAGACAGGTCAGTTCCAGAGGAATGCTGAGGGAGAAAAGTGGAGATATTTCTGCATTGTCCTTAGCAGGAAACAGGCTTTGAGTTAATGTGGACCTGAAACATTTCAGGTTTTATGTGTTGAAACCAACACTGGTCACAGACAGTACATGCAAGGATAATATGCTCCTTTATGAGAGCAAATGAACAAGTAAGCAGCCAGGCAGGGTGATAATCAGGTTTCTGGTACGCGTGAGTATTTATTGTGGTTATAATTGCATGTCCTCGAGGGAAAGGTGTAAGATGGACTCCAAGGAAGCTTTTGCTACCTTGCATCGTGCAGTTCCTCCAGACTCAGGTTACATCATGTTGCACACTCACAGGACATGCAAGAGGTTGGAGTCTCTGATCCTGGCTTCTTGGCAAAGTCTCTGGGAACATGAAGTGACCTGTGAAGAGGCCTTTCCTCTCCTCACTGCTTCATCAGGGAGCCAAAAAGGGAGAAGCTCTTGCCTGAACAGCTCTCGCCAGCAGTAAGAGCAGGTAGCTGTTTTCTCTCCTACATGGGACCCTTACAGTATCCCTACAGTCCCTCGTAAAAGTGAATTTACAAAAGCAGCCTATCACTCACATCACAGTGCAAAGCCTCTCTCATATGCCATTGGTAAAACAGGCAGTTGAAACCCTTTGGGTGAACACCTCTTCCCAGAAAATGAACCCCAAGAAGCTGCATGTTCATTGGAGGCTATTAAATGTCCTTTTGAGGTGTTCCTTCACTCTGTGTGCAGAAGACCTCTGTGCCTGCTGGTGTAAATCCTTCCCAGTATACCTCCATCACAGGAGCTATAAATAGGCTGGAGGATAAGACAAAGGGAAGCTTTCTTAAAATGTAGGATATCATGGATCCTGTTTGCAGGAGCAGGAAATTTAAAGGGAAGGCAGGGATTCAGGGAAATTTTAGAACTGTTGGTTTGGTTGATGCAGTAGGTTTCAAAGAGGGCAACACTGTCACTCTGAGGATCTTTTCCCTTTTTCATTTTATTAAAGCAGGGCATTGTCTCTCCTTTCAAATAAAACCCAGGTACATTTATGATGATGGGTAGCTGCTGGGAAGAGAAGTTTGTCTATCTTCATTTTGCTTATCACAGAACCACGGTAGTGTTGCATTGAGCCTGACAACCCCTTTTGTGAATGCCTGCCTGATAGTGTAGATGCTTATGCGTTTAGATAAAAGCAGCCAAGAGGCTTGTGTGGTCTCTGCAGTGCAGACCTTACCCTTCCTCGGTGTTTCACAGCTACCAGCCTTTGGATGCTACTGAGAGGCAGAGAAGTGAAAATAAGGAAGGAGGGAGCAAGCCTCAGGAAGGCAAATCAAATGGTGGTATCAGCATCTCAGGAAGCTTGTCCAAGGTGGTGGGGTGCAGGGCAGGTGAAGAAGATCAGAAGCATAGGAAATCAGGGAAACAGATGTGGCCATGCCAGGCTTTGGGGAGGGAGCTCCAGAGATGTGAGGCCGTCATTCCCATGCCTTCCCATCTGGCAGTGAAGGAAATTATGTAAAGTGGAGGGGCCAGGGGCCCCCTTTCTTTTTTTCTTTTTTTTTTCTCTTCCAATTCCTTTCTCCCTTCACTTCCCATGATGCAATTAAAGAGCCATTGCTGACTTCATCATGTATGCACGCTGAATACAGCCATTGTGTCTCAGCTGTGGTGCTGTACTATATATAGATTTGTTGCCAATCACTGCTGTGTATCAACAGGGAAGACACCCAAGGAATTAAATGAGCAGTTGCACTGTAGGACTTATGGCCTTTGTCCTGTGTCCTCAGGACATGATGGACTATACAGTGGAACTAGAAATAATCAAAGATAAGTGATTTGGAGACCAACCTGGGAAACTTTTGAAGGACTGATCTGCCGCAGTGGTAGGAAAGCAACGTTCCTGGCTGTGATGAAAGAAGCAGAAAGATGATTTGACCCACGCATATTGCTAGCTTCTCTTATGTAAAAATAAGTGGTTAGTCAGTAATCTCCTCTTGCCACTGTATGCTAGGCAACATTTGATAGCTGCAGATCCTGCTTCCGTGGCCTTAGGTAGATGGAGGAAAAATAACCACCTGGGAATTGTGGTTTTGGCCTTCTGGGCACTTGCGGGAACACAGTCAGTGACCTCCCTTGTGCAGGTGGTGAAAGCACCCCACAATCCACCGTGCAGAGACCAGGCAGAGCAGCCAGTGCCTGTCTTGGCATTGCCTGTGGCATGGAACAGTGAGCCTTTGGAGAGAACTGCTGCTACATCTGTGGCCACCATGTACGAGGGAATCTCTGCCATACCAAGCCGATTCAAGTGATCTTGCCAGCACTAGGTTAGGGAAATTTGCTCTTGTGCGTTTCCAATGGCAGGATTTTCTTTTGCAGCAAGACAGCTTGGTTACTTCCTTCTCCCTGCCTGCCTGCCTGGCTCCCTCTCTCCCTTCAACTTGCCCTTTGGCAGGAGGTGACAGGAGGTGGCTGAGCCAATCTAGCAGCTCAACACTTCAGGAAGGGGCAGGTGTTGCTCCTTCCCTCTAGCTCCTGCTCTTTGCTGCTCATTTCTGGACACCCCAGGCAGCTGACAGCAGGGGCTGATGAGTGCTCAAGCAGAAGTGGGACCAGGGAGCTGGACAAGCAGGAGAGGGCTGAGGTCCTTGGAGGTAAGCAAACCCTTCCTGTTCATCATTGAGCTGTTAGATTAACTCAGACAAAAGACAATTTGAGGGTGTAAATTGACCCTGAAAGGAAAGCTTTGATGTTAGAGGCTTTTTCCTTTCTTGTTGAATTCACTCCAGGCCAAATTCCAACTAAACTGTGTCCACTAGCAGATTTCATGAAGTCCCATACCAAGGTAATGACAGAGCGTTGCCGCAGCCCCAGGTATTCACCTTCCTGCTCTTACGCTGCCCTTGGGCCAGTCATACTTTCTCTGTTTCTACGCTGAAAGGTGTTCAAGTATTGCACGCAGTAAATGGTACCTTTTGTTGCTTGGCTCCTACTAGGCATTTCAGAGTAAGCTGGGTAAACATGTTTATTTCCTGTAGTCCCTGCAGGAGAGGCTGTTGCATTGGTAGTAGACAGAGAAAATGCTACCACGTCCAGATAGGATTTCCCTTGCTGTACCTTGTGACTCCTACCTCTTGTCCTTCCAGTCTTTTGAGGCTAAACAAACCCAGTTCCCTTAGCTCTTCTTCACACATCATGCTCCAGTCCTCTAACAATCTTAGTGACCCTCTGCTGTACTTGCTTCAGTATAGTCATGTCTTTCTTGCACTGAGAAGCCCAAACTGTACACAATAACCAAGGTACAGTCTTGCTACTGCTGAAAACAGTGGAAGGAACACTTCCCTCGACCTGCTAGTTGCACATTTGCTGATCCAACCCATTCTGCTGTTAGCCTTCATCCCTGCAGGAGGACACTGCCATTGCTCACTGCGACCTTAGGTCCTTCACTGCAGAGCTGCTGCCCAGGCAGTAGGTCCCCACCGTTGCAGGGAGTTATTCCAGATGAGGTACAGCACTTTGCAACTGTCCATGCTGAACTTCATGAGGTCCCTGTTGCCTAATTTCTCTAGCTTGACCAGGTCCCTCTGAACAGCAGCCCTGCTCTCCAGGGTAATGCTCTCCTCATGGTTTGACACTGCCTGTGAACTTGCTGAGGATGTATTATCTTCCATTCTGCAGGTTATGGGTGGTATTAGTGCAAACCAGTTTGGGCCCCAGTATTGACCCCAAAGCTGGCAGTCTGGTAGACTCTGAATCCATGACCATTACTTCTGGAGCCTGAGCACACAGCCAGTGTTTCACCCACTTTCTAAGCCATCCATATAGCCCATACTGTCTCAGTTTGCCTACAGGGACATTATTGGAGTATGATATGTGGTAAAAACTTTGTTAAAGCCAAGGAAAGCAACATCACTGACCTCCTCACCCCTGCAGAATGGGTTGCTGATTCCATCACAAGGGCAGGCAGGCTAGTCAGGCATACTTTGCCCTTCAAGAACCCATGTTGGATATTCCCAGTCACTCTCCTGTCATTCATGAACTGGACACACAGTTCCTCAGGACTTGCTTCATAATTTTCCCAGGCACTAGGTTGACTCTGATCAGCTGGTCCTTCACCAGATTCTCCTTTCTGCCTTTTTTTTTGAAGGCAGGCGTCTTTCTCCAGTCATCAGGGACCTCTCCTGAGATGGTCCAGAGATGAAAGAGTGTGGCCTCACAGTGATATTGGCCAGCACACCAGCACCCTCAGGTGCATCCCCTCTGGTCCCATGGATTTGTGTGTATGCAGCTTACTGCTGTGGCCCCTAGCTTGACCCTCCTGTAGTATGGGGAGAGCCTCTCTCCTCTAGTCTGTGGAACTGGGCTGAGACCTTTCCAGTAAAAGTGAGGCAAAAGTGGCACTGAATGAGGCTTTTCTAAGTCCATTGTTGGGTGTCAGCTCGGTAGGTTGCTGTGTGCCAGAGCACATCACAGTGTGGTGGTGCCTGCCCCATACATAACCCAGAAAATTATATGTGATTTAAAATACAGAGCAGCTCATTACAGTCCTTGCCTGACCTGCTGAACTTTGCACCACGTAATTCATTACTTGGGTCTCTCCCTGGCACTCTTACTCTCTGCACCTAATTGTGGGGGACATCTAGGTGGTTCCCAGCATAACTTCAAGATACTCAGAGTGTTTCTGGGTCTAGATTTGGGACATGTTAATGCCCTTCATCAGGAGTGGTGTGTGTTCACGTGTATTGCATGTTCCATCACGATCAGGTGTGCTTTGCACTTATCCAAGTAGAGAGCCCAAACAATAACATGTTTATGTTTTATATCACCAACAAGATCAAAACAAGACAGTATATAAGCTGATGCTAATGGCAGACCTCAAGTTAGGCATCAATCGGTAGATCAAACACAAACCTGGTTGAAGCTGATGGATGTACTAAGCAGCCTCCAAGTAACTTAAAACGAAGTGAAGATTCCCATGCAGCATGATCACTGCTACTGTAGAAGCCACCACTCACAACATCACAGCGAGCATTGCACAGCCTGGAAAACGGCAGCCCAGCAAAGCCCTAAACACTGCTTATGGGGGACAACACTGGACAGTGACAGTTAATGACCACCATTAAAATTGCTGACCTTTTGCAGTTTGACCAATGACCAGTTTATGATGTTACAGTCTATTTTTCAAGCAATTGAAAAAAAAAAAAAATCACTGTATTTGGTTTACAAATGTTGCTCAAGGGGAAGAAGAAGACACATTATCCCACATCATTGCTATGGTTACAAGCCTGATGTGTTTCCATTTCTGCTTGTACTTGTTCGTCCTTTTAATGGCATGAATATTGCAAAGTGAATGAGCAACACACTTTTGGATATGAGAACCTGGTCCCGTTTAATTTACTCCGATGTGGACCAGCAAGAAACAAAGTAGTAACACCAGTAAAAACAAAGGCAGCATGAGAACAGATGGAAAATACTGCGGTATTTCTGGAGGTAGAAGGAAATGCTTTGCATTTCCTGGGTGCAAGCAGCATCTGTACTTGGTAATAGCTATGATGGAACCAATTGTCTTTCAGGCATTATCTTTTTTAATTCCAGATATAGAAAATCTATACATTTTTAATGGATTTTCTATCTTTTCTCAATATAGCTTGATACAGCACCCTAAAAGCTTCTACATCACTAGGTAATTATATTTTGTTTTAAAGATGGAAATGTTCTAAACTTCCCATAATGTTAAACAGCTCTCAAAGATACTTTGAATATTGGCTAAAAGCATGGTTGGGGAATGACTGGCTACCTGATTGTCAAAAGTCCCAGTGCACTGAGCACCTCTAGGAAACTGAGCACCTCAAAAAAATTAAAAGATCCAAACCCAACAGAAGGAGCTGAGAGTTCAGGCAGCATCTGTCCTAACTTGACTCTCTTGGACATCTTGCCATGTTGGCCCTGGGAGTTATCCACTTCAAACTGAATTAATGTATTTGTCTTTTTAGATGAAGTTTTGTTAGACCTGTATTCTCTGACTGCACAGATCCAAAAGTTAGGATAAAAAAAATGATAAAAACCTGTAGTCCCTCAGCAGTGAACCAGAAAAGCACTACCTTTTCACAAAGCCTGAAGGGTCTAATGCTAATTCTCTCCTGACTGATGACTGAGGGTGTCTCCAAAAACCCATAGATAGCTATCTGATCCTGGCAACAGTGATCTGCAAAGCTATGAAGTCGCCTTTGCATTTCAGGTTTATGACGCAAGCACCTTGTGTAATACTTCAGGCTTCCAGGTATAGGAACCTTAGCCAGTCCATAAGACTGAATGCATATCTCATCCACCTTGAGGCCAAAATAGCCTGACCTTTAGAGGATCTTTGGAGGATGATGAATAATGTATCACATCTCCCAGAAGACTGATTTCTGTCTATGCAGTAACTGACAGTTTTTCTGACACCAATCAACTGTATCAGTTTGTATCTTTCTGGAAAAGTTTCTGGAGTTATTGAGGGGAAAAACCTGTAAGTCAGAGGAAGGACCACTTCAAAGATAAATCAGAAACTATTGCAAACCATCAACTGGGAGTGACTCTTGGGTTAGCTCTGCTGTGCCTGCAATGTTGGGATTCTCCTGAGCACAATAAAATCTGTCAAGGAAGAAACATCAGCAAGGCAGGAGAGAGACAGTGGAAACCAAGGGCTAGAAGAGTTAATTGGGGTTGCTTTGGTATTTGTGGGTGAGCAGACCTGTGAGCAAGGTAATGTATTTATGAGATCATTTAGAAACTCCCAAAGAAGCTCCCTTCATTGGCAGACAGCAGCACTGAGCCTGCACTGACACACATGCTACCTACTATAAGAGATAATTTTAATGTCACTTGTTATGGAAAAGGCATTACAAGATAAAGTCCAAGTCTTTTGGTTCAAAGAAATCTTCAGGAGTGCTTTAGCCTGGCTGCCTGACATCTTCAGCCATTTCCAACTGGGCTGGGGCTGTCCCCAGGAGCCCAGGGTGCCCAGGACCAGCCAGGTCTCAGCAAAAACATCTCTGTGCAAGGGGGACTCCCTGCAGGTTGTGGACCAGCACCCTCTCATGCAAGGAAAGGCTTGTTTCCCTCTGGTCTCCCTTCTCCAACTCCATGGGGCTGCCATTAAATAGCCCAGAAATTGCAGCCTCCTGTCATGAGTCAACAAAGTGACTTCTAAGCCCAGGGGGAATTCTTAAAGTGATTCAATGCTTAAAAGTCTACATCTGTTCAGGGACAGGTAAAGAATTATGATGCTTGAGTTTCCCCTGATTTTCTGGGCTAGGCCTTTTCCTGGGAACAAGCCCTGCAAAATGCCTGAGCTCTTACCCACAGCATGCAGGTTGTGGTGACAGGAATAGGCCATGCTTCCTTTTGGTGTGGTTTTGGGGAAGTGCAGCCCTTTGACGCTGTCCTTTTCCCCTTGCCATCCTTCTCAGTGCTTGCCAGTGCTCCACCAGGGTGTCCTCCTGTTTGCTCTAGCCCAGTGCTTCCAACAAGGTTGGGGTCATTTAATAGTGGGGTGGCCGCTATTAAATGAAAATACACCTCTTAAATGAAAATATATATTTAGATATGGCAAATGCCTTAGCTAAATGGCCTTTCGGGGAACAGCTAGGTTGCAGGGAACCACATTTTCTGCCAGCATAACTTCACTGGAGCCAATGCACCATCTTCTCCTAAAAAAAGCCTGTGTGCTGGGGGTCATATCCATAAGGAGGATTGAAACCACTTGGAAATAAGAGCACAGGTTTCTTTTAAGACATAGCAAAACGACTACTTCTCTATGACTTATTACATATTTCTTATGCCTAAGCTAACAGCCTGTTTTGTTTATGTGCTTTGCTCAATTACAATCTTAAGCACTTGCATGATTTTAAGCACCTGGTGAACTTGGTTGCCTTCACTGCGTGATGTTTGTGTTTAAAGGGATGATCGGGTTATGCTGCAGATATGGGCTACAGTTTAATCAGGTAAAACTACTGGGTTTGACTCTAGCATGTTTGGTCTCTTACTTCTCTTGAATTTTATCTTCTGAGGTGGTTCTCTAAACCAAGCATTGCTCCAAGGTCTTCTCCATGCCTTTGGAGATAACATCTATCTTGTTGCTGCTTAAACCATGTGGGAAGGAAGGGCCTTTTTACTCACCTGCCTGCCTTAGGCTGCTGCAGTTCTTCAGCAGCTTGAGTGACAAGCAGGAACTGTGGCTTAAAGAGTCTGCACAGCTCTGCAGAGAAGCTGGACGCTTCACTGGAGGAAAGCAGGGACAAGGGAGCTGGAGATTCAATGTCTTGTCACCAAGGGAGTGGGTAGGTGATACGGTGCTCCAGAAATATGTCTCTGACGTTTACAGGGTAAGATTTCTGAATGTGGCTCCCTGTGTTCCTCTGGGTAGTGGGTCTGTGCTCATACCCTCTGAGATTTGGGTGGGCTCCTGTTGCTGTCCTGCAGGCTGCATCTGTCTGGCCAAGGTCAGGCTGGGGAGGGGTGAGATGGACACAAAACCTTTCTCAGCTCCTCTTCAGCCAGCATCTTCTATCACAAGGAGAGATGACAAATTGTTTGTTAAATTATTTAAGATACACTGACAGGTTGTGAATTATTAAAGTGTTTATTACTTACTATTTGGATGGCAACTCTGCAGAAAATCACAAGCCTTTCAAGAAACCTGAGGCGAGACCTGGCTTGCCAGACATGCTGGGCACTCGAGGGTGAGCCAAGGTGGTGGGTGCAGCAGCATCTGGTGTGAGAAAAGGCACAGCTGGAGCGCAGAGCATGTTGCAGCCTGTGCTGCTATGGATGGTTTTGTCACTAGTGCTGCAGTCTCACAACCTCCTGCCGCTCCTCCTATTTTTATTTAATATTTGCATGATGTCAGTGCTAGGACCCCTCTGCACCATGCACCGTATGAACATACTACAGAGGCAACCCGTGTCCAAATGGTTTCCTCCCTATTACTGTGATTTTTGTATTAAACTGTCCTTGGGTAGGAGAGGACACCACTAAAGCAAGAATATGCTAATACTCATTAGCAAATGACTGTGTTTGTTTTATTGTTTTGTTGTGTTGCAGATATTTGAAGTTGTTATACCAGCCCTTTTTCTCTCCTTTCTAGTTTCTCCCATGTTTGGGGGTTTTAATTTCTGTTTTTATTTTCCCATGCCTTGAAACTGTAATCGTGTGCTGATCATTAGGACTTCTGTTCAATGCATGCTTATCCTTTGTGGTCACCATTCAAGAGTTGGAGATTAGTGATCAAAGAAAGAGTATACCTTATCGTCTGATGTTATTTTGAGAAAGACAAAGCAAGAAGTAGCCCGTTTGGACACGCAGCTCTGCTTAACAATGCCTCCACGTTACCGTCGAGACAGTCAAGATTGGGCATGTGGTTAAAATATAACCTGCTGGAGCAAAAATTCTGCTAGTGACTTCTGACTACATAACTTGTCTGCTAAAAAGAACAAGAAGAGATTCACAATTACACTTTTGGCTGAGCGAGATGAGTTTGATTTGCAGGCATACATACATCATGGCACCCAGGATCCACAGGGTAGTCAGCGATCACTGGAAATCTCTGGAAGTGTGAATACAGTCAGCTGAACATGTTTGTCCTTGAAATGCACTGTTTCTTATTTAGTATCCTATGTTCATTTTTCCTCCCTTGCAAACATTTCAGTCATTCAGTCCAGGAACTGATTAAACCACTCATTAAACACAGTACAGATGTCAAAGTGAAAAACTCACAAGCTATTCATAACAAGCCATCTGCTGAAAATAATTTGTCTAAACTATTTGGGGAAAATTTACAAAGTAATGAAAATTCTCAGAGATGTTTAGGAAGATTCTAAGTACTAAAAATCAGAAGAAAGACTACTGGTATGTTTTGGATGCAACTTAAATCTTTACAGCTCATTGCAGTCTTTGGAGTAATAAACGCCCTTTGGCCTGTCGTGCTAAGTACTGGCTGCCCAGTTTTGAAGCAAGTAAACCTGTTTCACATTCATGATTACCCTACAAGAACAAGCAGTTTGGGGGTAGTCCATGGTCTGATTTATATTTTCAGGGTGATAAACAGCCGAACTCCCACTTGGGCTATATTTGGACTGTATTGGGAATCCAACCTTCAGAAATTCAAACTACCCAAACAAAAACATGCAGTTTTTCCTCAAGAGAAGGCGTATCTAACTTTCAACATTTTTTTCATTCAGGTAATTAATTTTTTTCTTCAGCTGTTCAAACTCTTTCTCCTAGTGCCACATCCAGATTTTCAGAGCTCCTGCTGAGTCCCAAAGATGAGATTTTTTGTGGCTCCAGAAGCACATTTCTCTGTTCTCTGCATCTCTTCTTTACCTTGGTTTACATGCTGGTGCTTTGACAGACACCTGTGTTGGCTAAAGTGTTTTTGTGTGTGAAACGCAGATTTGAGCACCTGAGAGGTGTATTTGCTGGTAGATCAGAGATCTCACTTTTATACCACAAGCAATTTCCTGAAGGAGGCTTAAAGTGAATTAGGAAAGAAGGGAAAAAAGACTAGTATCTTCAGGGAACATTTTCCAGCAAATCAGTTAAATCCTCCTCCCCAGCGTACAGGCTGAGTCAAGGTTAATCCTACAGCATATAAAATCCCATACAATTCATACTCCCTCAATATACACATTTCCAGGAGGAATTCTTCTGACTGAGCATAGCTGGCAGCCAAACATAACGATATCTCTGAGCTTCATGGCCACAAGTCAGTGGAGATCTAAGTCCATCACTCTCCAGTGGATATAAAACTCATACAGGGACATTATTGCTGTGGACACGTGGGATGGGGGCTTCCTTTGTGGGGAAACCATGTGGAACAAGAAGAAAGACCTCTCCAAATGCCCACACCAAGAGGTAGTAGTCAGAACTTTGCCTCGGGGATTAATGGGCCTGGGGTCAAACAGGTTGATAGGTAAGTAAGTAGGTACTTAATGAATTTTTCAGTAGATGTTACATCTGAAGTCTGTATTTACCAACTCATTCTCATGTCCTGTTTCTTCTTTGGAAACTGTCAGTGCAAATATTCTAAATAGACTGAAATGCCCATGAGTGCAGCTGAACTTTAACAATGATGAATGCAGGAAAAAATTGCTTGATGTTTGCAGTAAGAACTTACTTCCCATTTTTAAGTGACTTCTGATACTGAGTCCTAATTATGTACTTTTAAACAGATGTTAGCTGATGCATTGTCCAGCTGCTCTTAGCACTATTCTATGTGTTGATAGTTGCCCATCTGCTCTTTGCCACCTTAAAACCAAACATCCACAAGTAATATGAAAAGATGTTAATTTAGTCTTATCCTGATGCCACACAATTCAGTGTTTTCCATCTAAAAGTTCATTCCATTCAATAAAGGACAAGAAAAAAAAATGCTGTAGCTAGTGTTACTAGAGGGAAAAATGAACTCACTTGATGTAAATATGCCATAAAATGTTGCTGCTGAATAAAGAGATTGTAAACCTGCATTAAACTCCTTCCCTTGCTCTTTTGCCGTGTATTAGTGTAATCTAACACCTAGATCCACAAACATACTTGACAAACTCTGAATCCAAGGAGAGCTAAAGCACCTAAATACTCTTCTAAAAGCTTGGTCTGAGGGCGTCCAGCTTCGCATTGCGCATAACCCTGAGAGGGCTCCAGCACGTGGTTTGACTTTCACGTCTGGGCAGCACTGCCGAGTGCCGTAGCTCGCAGTTTCGATGGGGAAACTGGGAAAACGAGGACCAGCGCCGCATGTCTTTAAGCAGAGCCCCCTGACCCTTTCCCCAGCGGTGGGACTGGGAGATCACGGACTCCGCCGAGTACGGCGACCCGGCAACGGCTGATGGCGGCCTGTGCTCGGCCGCTGTTTCGGCGGGGTTTGGCAGGCCAAGAGTGGCACCCAGCGGCTGGTGGCTCCATCACAGGGTCCCCGGGCTGCGGAGCGGGGCCGGAGGGCAGCGCTCACCGGGCTCGGCTCCGCGGGGAGCGGGGCGCTGCCGGGGGCACCCACCTCCAGCCCGAGACTCCCAGCCTTGGGAAAGACTCGTAACCCGCGCTTTGTTTTTTTTCTTTTGTAATAGACCCCACGCACACAAAGGAGTGGCAGAGGCCCGGGGAAACCGGAGGGAAGGTCTGGGCTTGCCGGGGGCACAGGGAGAAAGAGACCTACACGCTTTGCGACCTTTGTTTTGCTACTACACATACCAGCGAGCTGATTTTGTCCTGATGGAGTCTTCGCAAGATGGGGACAGCGGCGCTCCAGGTTAGGGTTGCATGAGGCAAACCTCAACTTTCTCTGCCAACGAGAGAAATGAAAGAGGAGATGAAAATCTGGTAGACTTAACTCCAGTCCCAGTCAGTGCATTTCGGTGGAGTTGCTGAGCCCACCAGAGCACCTGGTTAGAAGTACTGCATGCTTGTATGAACCAGCCTCACAGCCCACAGCAAGCATGGGTAGCGTCTGCTGAAATGCAGCCGTGGGAGCCCGTGGGCTACCAAACCGAGCCAGGAGAGAGCAAACTGGAAAGCAGGAGCCAACCTGTCACTCACCTTCCCTCCTCCGGGTCTGCTCCAGAACACAGCTCCAACAGAAACGGTGCGAGGCTCTGCTGGTTTTACCCTGGCTGAACTCCTAGGGTGAGCAGATCTTAACCCTTCAGGGTTAACACCCTTCAGGGTGTTTAACATTGCTGTCTTTGTAAGAAGAGACTGTTGATAAGGATAATCCAGCTGTGGTTTTGGAAATGTGATAAAGACTGGAGCTCACATGGCTGCATTTCAATAGAAATGGAGTTTGGTGGAAAAATATTTTAAGAAAAGAACCCCTGTATTTATTATTGTTTTAATCTTTTTAGTATGATAACAGACTGGGCAGATAATCTATTTCTCTTGTGGTGTAAAAGAATTCCCCTAAATAAATAAAGTATGGGATATGTTAGCTTAAAACCTAGAAAAAACAGAAAATAATAATAATAATTAATAATAATAATAATAAAACCACAGGGAGAACACAGGCAAGTTCCTGTCTCAGATCTCATTGCCATCTGAGAATTCATGGTTGGGATCCTATGAAAGAACAACCCCTGGTGGGACAAGAATTAAAATTAGAAGAAGAAGAAAAAAACAAAACAAAGTGACCCATGAAACCTAGCTCAGAAAGAAGGAGGGCCACCAGAGGAAATGAAGTTAAGAATGTGTTTGGAGGGAGTTTGTTTTCTCAAAGCCTTCCATTTCACTGCAGCTGATTTAAAGTGAGGGTTGTGTTTCAGCAGCAGTAGTTGTAGGAGTGTGAGAGGGGAGCCTGCCATTTCAGCTTCTGCTGGCGTGCTTTGCACAGAATTGTTTCTGGAACCATAGTCAGGAGCTACTCCTGGGACTAGAGCTGGAGAAAAAGCTGCTCTTTCACCCCTATGGACCAAGCAATGCTGCTGCACAAGGGCAGGCAGATGCATGAAAGGTGTCCCTTAGCCTGGCTGCGGACAAACATGCAAATTTATTGCCCAGAAGTTTTCCTTGCTTGCAGAAATGTTCAGCAGTGATGCAAGACAGTGCCACCCAACACAGTGATCTGAGCAGTGCAAGAACTGCACCAGATTTTGTGTGCTGAGGGGCTAGTGCTGCGCCAATAAACCCTTTCACATGACAAACTCTTGCAGAGTCAAATTTCCCCTGTCAGCTCAGCTGCTTTTCTCTCAGACTAATGGCCTCAAAAATAGGCCTGTTTGCTTATTTTATTTATTTCTTCATTGTAAAGATGTCAAATCATGGAAGAACATTCAGGAGAATTTACCTATTCAGCTCACTTACTGCCTTGAAAACATCTCTGGAGGACACCTGAGGAAGCCATCACAGAGCAGAGCTGACCCTGAGGGCCCCATGCCAAAAAATCAGTCCCAAGCTGGTGTTCAACACATCAAATTCCCATAAGGAAATCGGGAATGGATGCAGGAGCAGAGAAGGGGTTTGCTCTAGAGAACATGGGCTCTCAGGGCAGAAAGCCAAGTATGCATGCTTGGCTGGTGGTGAGACAGCTCTGCTCCTGGTAGTAACCTCAGTGCAGCTAAGATTTCCATATCGTGTCCACAGTCATTTTTCCTTGTGGCCAAGTGTTTGTTAAGTAGTACCCTGACTGCCTGTTGCCTGCCTCTCCTAAATGCACCAGGCAACAGGTGGTTTAGGGTGTCAAGCTAGGCTCAAAAATCATGTTTCAACAACTTCAGTGAAAATTTCACTCCTTCTGCAAGCATACCTGCTACACAATGCACTCTGTTCCCCAGGCTGGCTGTTTTCCAAAGCCAGGGGAGTCACAAAACACTAGTAGTAGCAATTTTCATCTCAAAGTGCTTCTCCAAGCCCTGCATGTGGGCTGCTCTCCATCTCTGGGCACAGTCTGTATGCCCATCACAGACCTGCTCTCCTCAGTGCAATCACACTCCAGCCAGCAAAACCTTGCTCCTCCACATACTTCCCCTTTTACCTTCTTCTTAACCACAAAATGCTTCCCTTCTCTCCCCACATCAACAAACTATGTGGGAACCACAACAAAAAAAAATGACCCCTGGAGATTTAGTAGCTCTTTGCTGGGTCAGGAGGTTTGGACTGAGAGATGGTCCTGCACTGGCAGGTGGATGAAGGTATAGTGAGCTTACTGCTCTATCTTTCCCAGTTTCCTGGTGCCCCAGGCTCCAGCCTTCCTTGGGGGCATGACAGGGGTCCCTAATGTCCAGTGGTGTCAGAAACCTCCAGCAAACACATTTCAAGGGATGGTTTAAATAACAGATAAATTATGGGGAAGTTTCTGCTTAGCAAGGATCTTTATACTTGAAATACTAGTACTAATTACAAAAATAGCGGTGTGGATGGGGAAAAATAAATTAGACTGAAAAATAAATTAGCTGAATAAATGCTGCAGTGGGGATATTTCAAATTCATTAGCTCTTTGCAAAGCCATACTTATATTAATTGAATAGAAAAAAATCTCCAGTGAAGGAGTGCAATCCTGCCATCATGATCCAGGGACTGAAGAGCCTGCTTGTCCATCTCTGCGGCACAAGTGCCTGGGTGCTTGGAGCACAACATGTAACTGCATGTCATGGCTGAGGACACCTCATTGCTTTCTGTCAACACTCTAGCACTGAGCTAGGAAGTAATATGTGTTTCTAGTGATGTGGTTCCTCAGATGACATTTTAAATCAAGCTGCTATCTGCAGGGAGACATGAAACATCCCATGACACCATTTTTATTTCAAGATGAATAAAGACATTCATCTCCACAACATTGGCTAGATTCACTGCCTTATCCCAAAAGGGCATCTTCACATGGACAGCTGAATTAAATTGCAGTCTGGAATAGCAGTCAAGGGTAGGAAACTCAGGCCAGGAACTCAGGAACTAGTTTTACTTCTTCACTAAAACTGTTACCAGTTGAAGGAGGGTAACCAGCAGTTTGTAGTATGGCTTCCAAATAACGGTCCTTTCTTCACATTCCAATGTCATTTTTATTTGAACAGTGATGGCTGGTATTTATGTTTTTGAGCCCACTCATGTCCAGGAGTGTGAGAAGAAAATCAAAAGAAAATTCCAACTCCTGTTTTCAAGGAATCTGGCCAAACCGTGGAGGTCAAATTGCAGTTTAAAGCTTTAAAATGCAATTTTAATTCTAAAAGGAGAACGATTACACCAGGGCACCCAAAAGACAAATGGTGATAATAATTCTAATACCAGTACACATAGCTGATTTGAATTAAGCCCTGAGAGAGACAACAGCCCTTATAAGGGACACATCTCTGCCGTGGTGGAGCTTCTTATGACCATTAATAGTCACAACACTCCCAAAAGCCATGTAAACTTTGGAAGCATTATCCCCATTTTATAGATGTGGGACTGTGGCACAGGACTTGGCCCAGGACCTCCCCAAGGCACTCAGCAATCCTGCAGTTGAGCCAGTACCAACACACATGGGAGTCATTCCCAAGTCCTGTTCACCTGCCTTGCACTTGCCAATGTCCTCCAGGCTGAACCTCACCTCCTGCCCCTTGGGCTGATGAGACCCCACAGATGGATGTTCATGCCCTGGTGAAGACTGGCCCAGCTGCTTTGTGCAGGGGCAGAAAAACCAGAAACCTTCTTTGGCAAGGCTGATTTCATTCTCCAAGCAGCAGAAAATAAAGATAACAGGGAAAAATTTAGTGTGAAGGGTAGAAAGCAAAGTTGATGAAGGCTAGAGATATGTATACTCACCACAGTCTATGGTATACTTAAATAACATAGCAAGGATTTTAAAAATTCAATCTCGATGCTTTTATTTTAAAAGTAAGCATCACTTGTGAATATATGTCTGGATGAGTTAATAATTTTGTGTTATTTTTAGTTCTTTGATTTGCTTATGCATTTTGAAAGTGGTTTCAGCCTCAGTGGGTCTAACAACCCAAGAGGACAGGGAAATGTGAAGCATGTTGTTCTCGTATCTTTTATCATTTTTAGATTTTGCATCAGTCTGAATTTTTTTTCAGGTCAGTTTGTATTACTGATTGTTTGGATCTGGGTATGTGCATCACCACATTATAAAGATCCAAAGCTGGAAAGCCACAATTCACAGATCATTGCTACTTCATAAACATACGTTTAAGAACCACTTTGAGTTTCTTCATTTCACTTTTTCACAGACTCAACAATTTCCCCTGTCATTGGCAGCAACGGGGAATACAATCTCTACATGAACATAACCTGCCCTATTCCCTGCCTGGGATAGGATTTCCCTGTCTTACCTTTTTCCTACCTTTTGCAGTTTTCTGTACAGCATGTGTGTTTCTCTTGGCTCCCAGCAGGTCAGACTACTGGGGTAAGGGCAGAATTCTGCTCCATGCAACCACTTCTTTCTCCTCCCAAGCAATGCTATTGGAGAGACAGCTTTAGCGTCTCCCACCTGGCACCAGAGATGTTTATGTGACACCTTCCCTCTCCTTTTGTCCAGAAAGCCCCATTCCTCTCTCCCCAGGTGTGGGGTGACTCCTGAGGAGCGGAAATCTGACCCTGGGACATCCATCACAAAGAAACTGTACCTTTGAGACAAGTACTGCAGAGGGCTGCAACTGCTTGAGTCAACTGGGATGGCAGCTGCTGGCCCCCACACAACAGCCTCCACAGCTCAGGTGTCTTCAGGAAGGAGAGAATTTACAAGGACTTTAATGCTGGATTAGGCTGCCCCAGGTTTTCCCTTTTTTTCCTACCACCAGCTCAGCCCATGGAAGTGAGTGGTCTCCGGTATGGGTTACAGCCTGGGACTGCCCCTCAGGGTCACCATGTCCTCTCCTTGACCCACAACCCCACTGACTCTTCAAGCATTTCCAGGTCATTGATGCCTGAGGGTATGTCCCAGGACACCCCGAGGACACGGGGATAGGAGCTCCTTTGGGTTACAACTCACAACCCATCCTGTCCTCCACTGTGCAAAGGCTGGAGTTGAAATGGAGCATTTTGAAAAGGAGTTGTTCTCACTTTGTGTGTAGAATGGTCATTAACTAGCTCCCAGTAGCCTGTCTTATTCAAAACCCATCCACCAGACCATGGGTAGAGCCCTCTGTGCAGACAAAATATTGTCCCCCGTGTTTTTAGGCACTTTCTGTCTACACGAAACCTTTGAGATGTTCCACCAAGCTGCAGAGAAATTTGCATCAGTCTCAGCAGACCTTAATGGCCCTTTAGCCCTGGAGGTCTCTTATCAACACAAGGTTCTGGCCTTGCTTTCATGCGGCAGAGGAGTACATACCATTCCCCCTCTGTTCGGAGTTGCAACCATTAATGTAACCACTAGGAAACTGGGGTTGACTTATTGAGTGGTATTTAGAGGGATTCCTGGTTTGATTTAGATAGTCTGGCAGGCTGCCCATACACAGCAGTCATGTGGAAAGCCATAGAGAAGATCTGGCTACTGCAATAATGCCATCTTTCAGAAAAGCCTACACAATGGCTGAATGAGCTCATGTGTATTCAGGACAAAAATCCCAGAGTCATACATTGCAGAAATAATAATTTAAAAAGATCACATATAGGATTTTGCCTTGGCTCTTACATATTTGTCAAAACTACTGTGTGCTGAAAGCGGATAGGACATGAAAGGAGATTACTTTGCATTTACCCTGTTTTCTTGAACATCTGCTACTTGTTGCTAGAGGGAGATTTGGGATGAAGAGACACACTAGATCTTACCCACTGTCATCACTTTTTCTTTCTACTATGTGGCACTCAGTATTCAATCCAAATTGACTTTGAACAGGTCAGCAAAGCTCGTCTGCCACCCTCCTTGAGAGATGCTCTTGCACCTTCTGAGAACACCCAGCGGAGAAGTTTTCCTCCTGATAATTCATCAGCATTTCACAAAGGGTAATTAAAAAGCTTCAGTTAAAATATGTTACGTCTGCCTTGCTGGATCGAACACACCTTGGAGGCAATTAATTTGCTTCATTGTGGATTACAAACATCTCCGTGTCAAAAAAAGCCAGAGCATGATGACCCTGCTTTGGCTCTCAATTTTAGCAAAGGTGACAGGTCCTAAGGAATCATATCTCAAAAGAGCAGATTCCTCCCATTTTGTGGTCTCAGGTAACCAATCCTGTCCTTTAGGTGCCTGACATTAGGGGTGATAATTCCACTTCTGCAGACTGGAAGAAAGTCCCCTTGTCTCTAAGCCAAGTAGCAAAGCAGCAGAAAGAAACATAAGCTCCGTATTTCAGAGGTATTATACTCCTCCCATTCAGTGCTGAGAAGAGTTACCCATGCAAAATGGATATTTGGTCCTGGTTCCTCTCTTAAGCACAGTTCGCTACCAGATCCTGGCCTCTGACCAGCGGGCCAACATAAGGAACTAAGTACACAATTTAATTTGCTGAGCAAGGGCCTAGATACTTGAGACAGATTAATTGCCTTCAGGAGGGCATGAAAACACTGCCAAGCTATCTGTCCAGGTTATCACTGCTTGATACCTGCCCATGGACGTATCTCATACACACTCCAGGGAGAAAACCAGTCTAGCCAGGGACTGTTAAGATTCACACTTTATATTTGTTATGGGTAAGACCAGGCATGGAGGAACTAGCACCATGATTGACAAGCTAGGAGGAATTCAGCTGGTGACCCCCTCTGAGTAGACACAACCTCGGAAGACAAACCTGTGACCCCAGAAGTTTGCTTTTAATTTGCTGCGCTACAAGTACAAACAGTTCAGTAGGGAAATTGCACCCAGACTGATGGCTCCCAACCCTCCTCCTGCTCGAGATCCAAGGCAGCAGGAGCCCAGAAGTCGTGGTTGCAACACATTAATTAGTTGAACTCCAACTGCAATAGCAACAGCTGTGTGCTGCGCAGCACCACAGGGCTGCTGGGATATGAAGTTCTCCTGCCATATGCTCTGCGCTGCTGCTGCTTGTGGATAAATACCTGATGGTCTGGCCAAGATTAACCAATGCTGCAGAAAAAAATTTAGAGTAAAACATCTGGAGCTTGGCTCATCAGTGTGGCTCTTCATCTGCTTCTCTTGTCAAAATGCTGAAGATGCTCTGCTAAGATGGATGTAGAGGCAAGTTTTCCTTGCACAAGCAAGTCAACCTTTGGGAGAAAATGCCATGAACTTTTAGAAGTCGCAATCTATACTCATTCTAATTTATAGATCTTTTTCGGACCAGACACAAAGTAATCCTGTGACTGCCAGTGTTGACACAGTCCCACACACGTTGACAGTCATGTGGCTGATAAGACACAGTTTGGCAGACAATTCCTCTCCAACTCTGGTGAAAAGAGTGAGCCTCCTGTAACAGCACCCCTCCAGCTCGGTAAGAACAGGATTTTCATCCCCAAAATTGCATTCCCTGATCACCAGCAGTGTGGGGCTGCTGTGCCAGGGCATTCTCAGCCAGCACACATAGCGCTCAAGACATAAACCAAATCAGGTAAGTCTTTGGGGTTTTCCTGTCTCTCGAGGGCTTCGGGAGCCTGCAGGGATCTTGCTGCTGATGCCCCCATCATCTGAGGCATGGTCTGTGTGAGCCCCCTGGGAGTGGCACCCCTTGAGCCCCTATGTTCTTCCCTGCATGTGGTCTGGCACCAAGTGTTTTTATTTCTGATGTCCCAGGGTGGATCTGGGGAAGCGAGGGGGAGGTGAATCAGCATCTATAATGCTAGCAATAATTGATTAGCATGAACAATAAAAAAAAAATTCAATGGATCCCATTTTACAAAATGCACGTCAAGGGGGTACAAGTGCATTAACCTGCGGTCTCATAACCCTGCCTCACCTTTCTCCCACCAGGTCATGTAGGATGTTTTGGAGAAAATGGCCTACGTACATCATTTTGGACCCTGAGCAAGGGTACCTGCTGCCTTGAGACATCTTCCAGGTTTGAAGATGCCCATGGCTATGAACTTTCTTGTACTCGAGCAGAAGCTCTAAGAATTCATACAACCCCTGATGTCTCCAGATACCACTTTGCCCCACCAGCTGGGCTAAGACAGTCTCCTATGGACACTTTTACATGTTTGCATGGCCGATCCCATCTAGGTCAGGGAAACTTCCTACTATAAAGGGCTTAGCTTTAATTTTTTAAAAGAAGTACTTTGATTTATTTGCTGAGCTAAAGTTTTTTTAAAGATCCTGAGGCAAATCTTTCCATGGATGGTGGATCCTTATATTGCAGATGAAGCAGATAACCAGTAAAATGACATGGACCAGGAAGGTGTTTGCCCAGAATAGGTTTAAAATGTACAGAAGCAGAAAAATGCAGAAGCAAGGAACATTTATAAAGGAGAGATTATGCATTTTTAGTAGATATTTCTTATTGTGTAAAGAAAAAGGGGGATTATTCTGAATACACTCTTTCAGAGTGATTTTCTAGTATTAACATTTTGGATTTCAAACAAATATCAACTATATTGTTCATATATAGTATATCTATAGATATATATCTATTTTATCCATATAATAAAAATAATTGAAAAGTAGAACAATCCAATCCTATACTCATCAGCCACAATTCAGTTCTAACTTGCCAGCTTCTTCCCTGTTTTTAATTCTCGTTTTCTACCACCTCTTCTTATACACGATAACTATCTATCTTATTTATTTATTTTGGTGATAAACTGATGCAGAACTTCATTCAGCTTTAGCACAACGGTGGGAGCGGATGGCAGCAGCTGCATAGGATGCAAAAGTGGAGCTGAGGCCTTGGTTGGGGAAAGGGGCTTGTGCACAGAGCTGAGCCCTGGCAGGAGCAAGCAAAAGAGGAAATTTGGCGAGACCCCTGTGCCTCCATGTAGGACACTATCTGCTGGCAGAACGGCTTGTGCAAAGTGTGTGCAGGCCCACTCACTGTTCCTGGAAAGCAGTTATTTTCTGTACGACAGCCACCACCTCCCCATGTGCCATGCTTATTTTGGGCAGGGTTGGGTGGACTGATATGGAGACAACTGGATTTGAAATCCTCCACTGCACTTCACAGGGAAGGATCACAGGAAAGCAGGATGCAGGAGGAAGGCTGAGGCAAAGGCAAGTGAGAGGGAAGCGCTGGGAACGTGGTGGCCGGAAGTTTTTAGGATAAAAGCAGAGCGCAAGGACAAACTGAGGGGATGGCAAAGTGCTCAAGACAGCGTGCTACGGTTAGAATAATCATTTGCACCTCAGAAATGTTGAGGTTTATTTCATATGTCTTTTTTTCTACCCCTCTTGCCTCTAGCCCTTGCCCCAGAGAGGAAGGAGCAGTGGTGATGTGCATGCCCAGCAGAGAGTGAGGGGGGGTCCTCTTCCCAAGCTGATGTTGCGTGGCATCCCCAGAAACACAGACCCCATCTCTCCCCTCTGCAGAAGAAATGCGTTATTGGAGCCTTGTGTGCAGAGATCCTGCTTTACTAGCTCCCACATTCGCAGGCACCAGCCAGGATGCCGTGCAGATTTTGTCTGCCTACAGGATGCACTGAGCTGAAAGTGCCCATGGGTTGGGTTTGCTGGGTTATTACATTATCCTGCTGCAAGAAAAATCAAACCATTGAGTAAAATGCTCCTGACGGAAACAAGAAGATCTGCAAATGGAGAACACAGAGCAGGTTTTTGTTATCACACTAGCCTGGTACAGACAGGTAAGTGATGAAATATGGTGTCTTCTGCTGCTGCTTTCATAAATGCAGACTGCTACAGCAGATTTGCTGCTGGCACAGGTAGGGTATACTGCAAGTGGCTCTTTCATTGAACCTGGAGGGTGGTTGTGTGCTCCTTACTGCACTAAAAGGAAAGACAAGACAAAGCATGTGTCCTGTCTCGTGCCTGCACACAACACATAGGCATTAAAACCAATTATTCAACACTTTCAGAAGTTATTTTAGCAGGAGAAAAGCAAAGGAGGATGGAGGAATTTTCACCAGCTGGGAAAAATGAGACCATAACTGCAAAGACACTGTGTCCTCTGCCTTCCCCACTCTGGGTCATGAGTCCTCAGCATGAAATGTACCACATTATTCTATTATGATTTCAACAAAATCAGACAGAGCAGCATGGCCACATGGGCTGGCCATGGAAACCCAGTATTTGTGGACTTGCAGAGGGAAAACGCTGGGTACCTTGCTGGGTACCTCCCTGCACCCCCTCAGCACAGAGCAGGGCTGAAGCACCCCAAAATCAATGCATCTCTGGCAGGAGCCCTGGTGGAGCAGGTTCACCCCATGAAGCGACTGCAGCAAGGGGTGGATGATGGAGCCCTGGGTGCCTGAAAGTGCTTTTGCCCAGGTGAGGAAGGAGACAGTTGCAGGCAGTAGGAAGGTGGCTGGAGAGGGATACAAAAGAAGAGCTCCCAGACCAGAAGCCACAGCTGATGGCTCTGCTTGGGGCATGCACCATGGCTGCTTCTGGTCCGGAAATGCTGGCAGGAGGCCCAGTGAGGGCAAGCCATGTAGGGAGAAAAGCAGCCTCAGAGCATGTCTAAGGTCGTGACACACGACCTCTTCATTGCTTTTCGTCTTTGAAACCTGATTACACCTATTTTTAGGCCCATGCTTGGGGAAGCGANGGAAGGCAAGGGTTGCCTGACCCTGCCTGATAGCACGGCTCCACTGCTTTGGCTCCCCTGCATGTGCCCGTTTGCACGTTGCAGCAAGAGCCCCGCCCGTCTATATACTCGCTGGGCTGCTGAACCAGCCAGGTTTGGTACAGGGGCGCTTTCACCACTCCAAATCCCCTGCAGACCAGTGTCCACCCAGCGTGCTCTGCCTCTGTGAGGAGGAGGAGCATGTGGCACAGCCGGTTCTGGCAGGGAGCAGCGCTTGGCGGTGAGCAGTTTCCAAGGGGATTCATTCTGGGTGTCGGGGGGAAAGAGAAAGTTTGGTGCAGAGGAGCACGGCTACTGCCAGGTGGCTGTTGGGTGTTGACATAACCCTGTGTGTGCTGCTGGTGAGCAAGGGGCTGCTGGGAAGGTACCTGAGGGGAGAAGGGTCTTGAGGATGTCAGAAGCAGAACACTGAAATAATCGATTTAGAGACTGATTATTACAAACCAATGTGGGCTCTGGATTTTTTTTGTATTTAAGACTGGCAAAATCACCCTTGCAGAGACAGGGAAAAGGGGGTGAAATAATCATGGGTGGTGATAACAAAGCTAGCTCTCATGACAACACCTGCTTCACCAAGCATAATGTCTATTTATTTTGCTGCTTTAGCTTAGCTAAGTAATAAGAAAATAATACCCTCCTGCCCCAACAGCCTTCTGGCAGACTATTTATTTTGCCAGACAGACACCGTTTTTCTCCCACTCCAGCTACAAGACTGCCAGGAGGGCAAAGGGGGAAAGCCCAGAGCTGAGCAGGAGCTGTCAGGGTGGGATTATGCCCAGGTGGGGCTGGGGTCTCTTTTCTCTCCCTGGAGGGAGCAGCAGGGGCTGTGGGGACCTGGTGAGTGGGTGTTACTTCACTCAGTATTAGATTTCCACCCTGCTTTTCACACAGCTCCGGACAAAAGCAAGCTGGGATCAGTGCTGGTGCAAAAGAAGGGTGGGGATTCTCCAGCACTTTGTGTTGTTTTATACATTGGTGTTTTGAAACAAATAATGCTGAAGGCGACTTTGGTGAGAGTGGCTGGGAGAGGAGGGCCTTGGATTCCCAGGAATCAGTCCCTGTGACCATCAGCATGCAGCTTTTCAGGGTGATACAAGATGATGTCCCTAAATGGACCATTCAAAAACCAAGAAAATGCTGCTTGGCCTTGCCTGTGTGGCAGGATCTTTCTCTTTTTATTTTAAAGCAAAAGTTACCCAGTACACCCAAGGCCAAGACAACTTGTTTGACATCCCCCATGCAGCAGTATGTCACAAACACATTCAGCAACAAAAATATTGTGACGCTGTACGCTAATATGATCTTCACATGTTATTTCATATACCCTCAGCATGCACACAGAGAGCTTGCTGCTTTGTTTTTTACTTTTTTTTTTTTTTTTACAGGCCCAGGGTATAGTCAACCAATTCTCTTGGCTGCTTAGCAACAGACAATTGAGACTGCCTATCAATTGTCAGTTTATAATAACCTGAGGCAGACCTAGATTTTCGTATTCCCTTGAGCTTTTGTCCTCCTTTCCCTCTATAATAAAGACCAGAAATGTAGGGGCAGCGTGTGTCAGAAATCCCCTGGTGAAATACCTTTGATTGTGCTGGTAGGCCTGCTCCTCTGACAGGACAGAGATTCAGTTCACACACCCCCTCCCTCCCCTTTGTTAAA
>WEIS01058431.1:605-11404 GCA_013389965.1 Todus mexicanus
TAGGACCGGGTAGCATCTACACAAAAACTCTGCAGCGGTTCAAGCGTGACATTGTTGACCTTCTCATAGACATTTACCATATCATTCAAAGTACGCTTGGTGCCAAACAAATTGGAAGCATCAGCTGGGACAGCAGTCTTGAAAAAACATGAAAGCTGCTCTAGGGAACTGCATTTCAGTTAGTCTGATTTTCTATCAAGCCAATTTGTACAAATTATAAGAAATAACGGAAGACAGAAACATCTGGTTATGTACGATATATTGGAGCAGAGTTCATACAGCTTTTGTAAAGCAAGGTACGCTCATGAACAGATGAGTGTTTCTGAAGTAACCGATACGCTTTTGGTTAAGCTGATTTCTTTAACTGAGTATATTTGGATTTACAAGATTTTTTTTGTCACAATCTTTCCCTAAGCTTATGACATCAGAAAACATAGAGCATTAATAGAAAGGAAACAATGAGTTAGAAAATTCAGGTTTCATTATGGAAGGAGATAGGAAACAATAGGAGGTTCAGCTTGACTTCTGTGGGGGCAAAGCTATATAAATTAAGGCTTGTCAGCTTGGAAGAGAAGTAACTGAGTTTTATATAGTCATAAATGACAAAGAGAAGCTGAACAGAGAATGATTAATCATTCTGTCTTTCTCAGAAAACCAGAACTAAGGGACACTCAATTAAATTACTAGGCAGCAGATTTAAAGTAGATAATAGGAAGTAGTTTTTCTTACAATACGTAATTAGATTGCAGCATTAATTGCCACAGGGTGTTGTAGAATCCTAATGTTTAAATGATTTTAAAATGGGGCTCAGCTAAGGTAATATTATGACACATCGGTGACTATCAAAAATAAACGGACCATATGTCCCAATTTGGTGACTTCTGAAAGGTGGAGAAAATCCCTCAATATTGTTCTTGTTTCTGAGATATTTTCCTTACCAAGATACCAAGCCTTTGCTAAAGACACAATTCTGGATTAGATGGACTTCTGCTGGCATGGTAGTGGATCTATACTTTAAAAACTACTTTCGCGGTCTTTTTTTCAGACTGGAACTTCACTTTAAAATAACCTCACTAGACTTGGAGCTTACTGTCTGTGCTCTGACCTTATTGTAATACATCTTTTGTACAGTCCAGACTGGATTAGTGCAATTAATTCTTTACCGGCTGTCCTGAAAGGTAGGTCCAGCCTGCAGCTATTGCAGCATAAAGCAACAGGCTTATTATCAGAGAAGAGCAGATGGGGTTTGTAGACTTCCTGCTTCTTTGTTCCCTGCTTTGGGAGCCCATTAGTAACTCAGAAATGAGTAAATCAGAAATTTCTACCGTAGTATACCATGTTAGTAGCATCCTACAGTAGATCTCTACTCATTTAGGGCATCAAATTTTTCAGGTCCAGGACTAAAAGGTTTCATGGGCAAGTTAGGACATCTGGGATTGGTGTTAAATACATTTTATTAATGCCTCTAGAAAAGAAAATGGGACCATCAAATCTTCATTGTGGTTTGTAAAGAGCTTCCGAAGCTCTGGGCTGATCAAACTCACCAGCTAGCGTTCAGGAACATATGTTTTGCCTGCCAGCACCTCTACATGAAACTACATTGTCAGCGAAATTACATGTTAGCGAAATCACATGTACATTTAAAGTACATCAACAAATATAACACAGTGAAACACATTTTTACCCTTTAGTAGACCCACCTGTCTACGAAATGCCTGGAAAAAAGACGAGAGCCTTACACTGACCGTGAGCACGGTAGTTGAAGTGTGCACAAGCTTTAGCTGTTTTCTACCCATACTGCTGGATGGAACCCGGGCTCCAAAGCAGCCTTGCTCAAGAAAGAGCCAACCTTCTGGACTGTTTTCAGGGGGATATGATGTAATAGCCCTGATCCCGCTTGTGACCAACTGATCTGAACTGCCTGGAAAAGCTTTTGTTCCATCCCAATGCATGGTGCTCAGTCCTGAGCTGCTTCTCACTGGGAACTCCGTTCTGAAACAAGTGTCTGCACGCAGCATTTGTGTAGGTGGCACAACAGTAGAAGGCAGCTGAAAACTTGCAACTACTTTCACTCGTAATGGAGGACATGCATTTCCATGGTGACTCCTAAGATGTTGTGCCGTGATGCTATGTGCTCTACTGTGTCTCCAAACATGTCTCCTGATATATCACCAAACTGCTGTGTTAAGCCTTTTTTAACAGTGCAATATCCTGACCACACTGTCATCTTCCTGTTCTGGAAATTGAAAAAAATCCGATAGACATTTCCTGGGTTTTTTTGACCCACTTAATACTTTTCTTGCCTTGTTGAAAGAGAGAAAAAGTAATTTCTCCATTTTGAATCTCTTTCCAGTATTTTCTCACCCTCACTGCATCATCCAGCGCTGATACTACTAAAAAAATTATTCTTGGGCGTTTCATCATATATTACTGATATCTAATAAACTCAACATTACATATGCTGCTAATTCTTTTTATTACTTTACAATCTTAATGGATTAGCATGCGCGTTTCTAAGAATTAAGGTTAGTCCCGTTATCAGTGATAACAACCTGAGAGATACCCTTTTCGCATGAGACTAAGAATGTTGAAACTCAATTCTTCCTTTACATATGGGAATAAAGATTACAGCTATCTGTTGTAATGAAAGTTGGATTGTGTTACGCAGATGATGCACAGCAGAACTGGGGCCAGTTTTTACACTCTCAACCTTTTCCTACCTCTTTCTTCCAAAGGGACAGAGGAGATCAGACAAAAGTTTTGGATTAAGCGCTATCTGGTTGCAGTGTAGAACGCTGGGGGCTGTACTTATTCTCCTCAGTGATAAAAGTTACATTATCTGGAATTCAATGCTTTGTGCCCTGCTCTATCTTCTCTTCCAGCCATTCTTGTAGTACCAGTGGTTATTATTTGCACTGCAAGAGCGCTTAAAAGACTGGCAAACAATAGTGCTGTTGTCCTGTGCACGTGCAGAAGTTTTCAGGCTATAAACAAAAGAGACAAAACTGTGACAGGCTGGATGACTTCAAAGTTGACTTATGCCCTCAACAGAGAATTAGCGCCTGTTCCTCCACACATCAGAAACCTGAGACAGCACCAAAGCATCACGAAGGCCATGGGGGCTGCTGTTGCTAGCCCTCTGCCAAAAGCTGATGCTCAAGAGCTGGGTAGGGACTGACGGCTGGCTACTGTTAGAAGGTGGCCAAGCAACTTTCAAGCTTCCTGGAGATTTGTTCCCTATTCCATATTAGTGCTTTAGGAGTCTTCCAGATGGTAATTAAGGAGTTGTAGCTAGGAGCAATGAACCCAGCAAGGGCTGCTGAGCTGTCTTGGGCAAAACTCTCTTCTGCCCACCTGCTAGATGCGAGCAAGGGACACAAGTAATGGTTTCGTTCAGTCCCGGGCACTGAGGGACAATGTAAAAACACTACCGTGAGCGAATGTTCTTCCTTTCTTTCTCAAAGACTACTTGAGCATTACAAACCCATCTACGTATCCCGACCGTGCTGATGGAAGCCATTTCATCTCAAGGGCTCTTCTACACATGCACACAATGTAGCTGCTTTCTACTACACTCGGTTCGGTCTCCTCGCTTCAGCACCGTCACAAACACGCGTCGCCTTCCTCGCCATGAACCCAAACTCCTGGGCTCAGCACGTTTCCACCCCACCAACGCCTGCTTTTGGCTGAACTCGCTCCTCTCAAGCCCAACAAAGCCTCCGTTTGTCATTCCCATTCCCATCACGCTCCCAATCTGCATAATTACAGCCCTGACAGCGCCAGGCTCTAGTTGCGCGGCTGACGGGCGGCGGGGCGCCCCGGGCCGGCTCCAGCCGCGGGGGCAGGGCCGGAGGGAAGGAGGGAGGGAGGGAAAGAGGGAGGGCAGGCAGGCGGCTTTGTTCGGAGCCCCCCCCGGGTCTGCCTTCCCGCGGAGCCCGGGCGGGCGGGCGGCGCTTTGCTCCCGCCGTGTGCCGGGGCGCGGCGCTGCTGACGGGCGGCGCAGCAGCGGCGGAGCGGGGGNCAGCGCTGGAAACCGGCGGCGGCGGCGGCCCGGGGGCGGCGGGCACGGTGCTGGACGAGGTGGCGGTGCTGGACCTGGAGGACGGCGGCTGCGGACAGGACGAGGATACCTGGTACGTGCGGCCCGGCCCCGCCCCGCCCGTGCCCCCCGGAGCCCGGGGTCCCCCGGAGCTCGTTGTGCTTTAGCTCAGAGCCGCTTGCTGCTCTCGGTGGGGCTTGTCCCCCGCAGCCATCCCTGCGGGCACCCCCCGGCCGGAGGGCTCTGTCCGGGGCGCGGCTCAGCTTGGGGCTTTACCTCCCTCGGCGGGGGGGTTTGTGCTCGTTTTCCCGTTAACTTCGGATCTCAGCCTGGTTTCAGCCTCCTGTTTACCCAAGGAATTAAAAATAGAGGAATTGTTCCTTGGAAAGCCTTTATCTGAGCAGCGCTGCTTCCCCATCCTAAAATCTCTGCCCAATTGTCTCCCATCTTCAGGGATTTTGGGAGGGCTTTTGTCTTCTAGACATTGATCTAAATGGTTGGTTGTGTATCATAAGCGCCCGTAGAGCTCCGAAAGGCACGGCTGGGGACTCGTAAATTGAATAAGAGCAGAAATGAATAGCGAATGAATAGAGCGGAAAATAAAATCGACCGAGAGGAATGATTACGCTCACTTAGAAACGAATAGGAAGGGGAAATTGCAGGCTGGAGAGATAAATAAATAAGCAAGCCTGGTGCCTCGAAACTTATCTTAGCAGCGTGGACAAACATCGTAGGGGCGCTGCTGGATTAACATGGAAATCGTTGGCTGCGTAACCGCGGTAAACGTAGTTGATGCTCAATTCTTTTAAAGTGTCAGGAATAAAATATAGTTATCTGTGCTTAAAAAACATCTAAGTATCTGTCAAAGCTTCTAGGCAGTTTTTTATGTGGCTGGTTTTTAGGTGGAGCTGAAGTTTACGTCAGCTGAGAATAAAATGCAGTGTAAACATGCTTATTTTTGGTAGAAGAGAGAGGGTTTAAATATTAATCTAAACAGCATAAATATTTCTTGAGTGCTGGTTGGTTGTAATTCGTGTTACAGATAATACCGTGCTGCAGTTCTGGAAAATTGCTGTTGAGAATCATCAGCAAATTGCGTGGAAATTTTTGTCAGTGTTGTTCCATTGTGTACACCGTTAGTCTGCACCAGGGCTGATTTGGGTTTGTCCATCCAGACTTGAATCAAATTTTACATTGGTCCTAACCCTTAGCTTTCCTTCACTTTAAGCAATATCAAATGGGTTTGATCCTATCCTGTTAAACAAGATGTTTTCCCTGTTTACGTTTCAGGATGGTAGAAAGTCATTGTTACTTTATGTGCCTTGGTAAAATTACCTATTTGGTTTGCCCCTTGGAAGCAATCCTAAATGTCTTCATGTCACACGTGTATGTGTCCACAGGAAGAAGGGAATTTTCTTAACAAATTTATTCAAGGAAGATTGAGTTGTTTTAACCGTTGAATGTTTTTAGTTCAAGGCTAAATCTCCATCATTGTCCATGAAAGGTCAGCTGTGTGATGCCAGCTGTTCAGGGCTCTTTTGTAATGTCAGTCTTCAAAGCAAATTGCTATCTGGAAAGCCAAAGAGCAGTGCATATCCTAGTTGCTGATTAATAATTTTAGGCCTTTTCCTTTTTGTTTTTAAACTGCAGTTACAACCCAACGTAGACTTCGCATCATAGCAGACAAGTCAAACCTTTTTTGTCTGTGCAGCTTTTTAGACAAATGTCTGATCATCAGTCGGATGTTCAGCTTTTGAAGCACTTCTGCAGGTTAACAGGAAAGCTGAAAGCTTTTTGTTCTTTTTTTCTCCTCTTTCTTTTTGTTTTTCTCAGTATCATTTTTAAAACGTGTAGCCAGGCACCACAGGAACTCAAGGGGTATGACCCCTCACAAAAATTCAGGAGTTGGTCTCTGCTGGGATTGCCAAGAGAGATAGCAATCGCAGCGAGGATATTTATTCCTTGTGAGCTGGATAGAGAGTGCTGATGGACTTCAAAGGGAAAAAACCACAACACTGATCAGACAGGGCAGAACATTTGCTCTCAGGTTACTTGGGTAGCTGTAAAACCAAAACCCTGAAGGTGAAGGACTGCTACCTGTTAGTGGTCCCCTGAGGAGCAAAATTTTTTTTTATTTTTTTTTTACCCCCTCTGGTCTTGCCTTTTGCCTGTGCACAGACCAGATTCCTTTGCAGCCTGTGGAGTGTTTCGATGCCTGAGAATCTGCAGCCACTGACTCTGCAGCCCCATCAGTCAGATGTGGTCAGGTCAAAGAGCCGTGAGCCATCGTTGGTGGCCAAGAATAGCTGCCTTCCTGGGAGATTTGTGCTCTCCCAGGTGAACAGGCGTCTGCTTGCGTCTGCTAATCTGCAGGGGCAGCAGCAGCAGCACAGATTCCAGCTTCAAGAATTTCCCCATGAAATCTGCTTTGATACCTGGCTTCCTAATGCGCTTCACTGTCTGATTAGTGGTCTACTCTTGTCTGAGAATAACACCTACACATTGGCTTTTATTGCCTTCTTTTTTTTCTTTCCCTGCTGGAATTGAATATCAAAATTGGGTTTTCTTTGTTTCTCACTACATGTTTTCTAATCCTTAAAAATCAGACTTGTACAACATTTGGCTTGTCTGTGAGAAGATACTGTGTATGAAAACTAAATTATAATTAGCACTCTGACAGGTTGATTAAATTGTTATAGGTAAAAGAGTGAAATAGGTAATGGTGAAATTGTGATTTAAATCAAATACTGAGATTATCGAATTTCCAGGGTGAGCTAAATATTCAAGTGAAAACCCATGGCACGATTGGTGTGTGTACAGCACCTAATGCATTTGAACTATGGGTAGTGCTGAAATTCAACAGTGGTAGTGATGAGGTGGAAGATTCTGATGAGAAATCTACTTAAACTTTGTTTTGATGTGCTGGACCTGTAAAGTTCATATTTTGCCACCTACTTTTCTGAGGAGGGAAGAAACAAACTAATGTAAACACTTCTTTGGAAATTTTTCTTATTAGATACCATGTTGCAGGGCTTTGGACTGTTAGAAATTGCTAGTGGGCAGGAAAGTGAGAATACAAAAGTAAACTTTGAGGTTCTGCCTATCTTGCTGATATTTGTGTGTATTTTGCTTAAGGTTGTACGTCTTGCCTACCAAGACTTTCACTCCTCAAGAGAAATCACTGAGTCCTCTACAGTGGTGCAGGCGTGTTCTGGATCATCCAAGTCCTGAGATAGAGGCTGCAAAACGTTCCCTGTGCTTTAGATTGGAACAAGGTAATCGTATTCTTTGCATTTCTTTACTAGTAAGTTGGCATTTTTGGTTTGGCATTCCACTCGTGTTTGGTGGTTTTCGCGGTTTAGCAAGATTTACAAATGGCAGACATGCAGGTTTTTGCGATGTACCCAAGTCTTCCTGTACTACATAAATGGTAACAATTATTTGGGGTGGTTTTTTCTGATCGTGCATTTTTTAAGGTGTTCTCCTCCTTTGTTACCTTTTTCTTCCCCTGTATAACTCGTGTCTTAATCTTGGCACTTTTCATCTGTTGCTTAAAATACTGCAGCTCTTGCTGAGGAAACTTTGGTGCTGACTTTACTATTGGTATCTCCAGCGAGATTTCGGGAATGGTGCATTTGATTTTTTTTTTATAAAGTCAAAATGATCATGGGGCTATCAATTTTTAAAGGCGTATTTGTCCACATCCAATGTAGTACTGGACAGACAAAGAGCTGTAACGCGACTATTAGCACTGCTGCGTTGGACTCTTGATACTCTGAAGTACTGGGATCAATCTGATGGTTGTTTGCTGCCGGTGAATTTGTAGAGTTCTATCTGGGCGTGCTGAATTTTGTTCTAAATACGTATCAGCCAGCATTATTTTTACTTTTTTTACCACCTAGGGTCTCATTAAAATTGTAGTAAGTGTTGAAAAAAGTGATTAAGGTAGGATATTATTTTAAGGTTTATAACTCATTGGGAGAGAAGCAGCAAATGAACAATATAGGACAGGAGAAGGAAATAAAGCTAATGGCAAGACAATACGAGCATATGGTTGTATAAGCTAACTACAGCCATCATTAAGAGAGATTGAACATGTTCCTGTATGCTCTGGAGGGTGGGGGTAGCTGTGGATTAGTTTTACTCAAAATCAGGTGTTTAACTGAATGGGTCTCTGAAAGCATCTGTCTCTTTGCATTGACTGTGAAAGATCCTGCAGTGATTATCGTCCTAGTAGTGGTTAGTTGATATTATTTGCCTAAAGTTAGATGGGCCAAAGTGGCTTCTGTGTTGGTGATCATCTCACTTAGCCTTGGGGTGGAATTTGGCTCATGATTTGGACCCCTAAGTTGAGGTGTCCATGCTTGACAGTCGATGGGAGTTCCGTCCGTAGAGTCAGAGGAATGTGGGGAGCTGCAAAGGTGATGGTGTGTAGGTGTTGGCCTTAGGACAAAGTCAGTAGCTCTCTTGAGTCCACTGACAGTAATGAGTGCTTGGCACTTGACTCCCATTTGGTCACCTGAAGGTACGTCTGTGTGGTGTAGGGCATCCCAGTTTGGAGCTGAATCCCAGTGTAGAAGCTCCATTTAGATTGTTCCACACAGGCATTTAGTGCCACTTGGGGTGGCCTTGCTTATCCTGGCTGACTTCCAGCTTCCACTCGGGATGGGTACATACCTTCCACAGGTCCTATTCGTTATCTGCCATTCCTTTTATGGTATCTTGGCCTCCCAAAGCCCTCTCAGATGGCCCAACACTTCTAGATAGGGGCAACTGAATCAAATCCATAATGTGTATGTAGAAACAAGCCAGAGGAGTGTATGGCCTATATTCCCTTACAAGCCATTATTTAAATTTAGTAGGCCATAAAGGTACTAGAAAGGTGAATTTATTGGTGCAAATTTAAATCACACTATGGTTGTCAGTTCAGTCTCTCTGTGCAGAAGTCATAGCATGTCATGTAAGGTTACGCTGACAATGAGTTGCTTGGATCCATATGTCCTACTCATGGTGACAGGTTCACAAATTTCCTGGGCTCTGTAAAAAGTTTCTGAGAAATTCTCTGTGTAAAACCTATTGTGGGAGCAGTATGTTCAAGCAGGGAATGAGCTCAAGTTTCTACTACAGCAGTTCTATGGTAAAATTGTTTTGTTTAATAATTCAGTTAGATTTAATTAACTCTCATATTTCTAAAGATTTTGTGACCTATACCTTTACAAATAATATGTAATAAACAAATGGCATATTTTTTACCCTGACTTTGTAGGAGTTGGTTTCACAATATTAGCTTCTTTGGATTTGAAACCAGATGTGAGATAGTTGTAACTATCTCATAATTCTGTTTCAAAGTGCTACAAATTTCTGTAATCTTACTTTCCTGGGTTTTGTTTTGCAGTGCACTCATCAGTAAGTATATGTGTATAAATACGCAAACATAATTTTATCCCAGTTTTAAAAATGGTTCAGTAAGAATGGCTTTCTTCTTTTCTGGTACTGAAGTTTGAAACTTTGTACTCATAAGTTGAACAGTGTTTTCCCCTTTTAGACATATGCCTTGAAAGGAAGTTTCAGAGGGATTTTTGAAATCTCATTGTACCACTTCTGTTTGGCACTGGGTCGATGGTAACACTGATGTAATTGAGAATTATTAAATGTGCAGTAAAAAAAATTTATAATGTATCAATCTGTGATTTCTGAAATGGCTTATAAGTGTATTTCCTTAGTAGTTTTGCCCATGGTGCATTAGCCAAAAATTAATCCATTTTAGATTGTCATAGCTCTTTAGGCATTATAGTGCAGATAGAAATAAAAAGCAGTAAAAATTGATTTTTGTCTTCAAAGTCAGCATATCTGAGTAAGTGCATGCAGAGAGAAGAGCTGTGAGCCAAAAGAAGTAGACTTTTGCCAGAATGTTTGTCTGGGTTTTAACTAATTCCTTTTTTCTTACGATTTTTTTAATCTCTGCTCATTTATTCCTGCTCATGTAATTTTTCCATATTGCACTATATCCTAATTTTCATTAAAGTATTCATTTGCTGGCTGAATTATCCCAGCAATAGGATAGCTCATAACAAGGCTAAAGGTCTTTTGAGAGTCTTCTGCCAAAACAATCCTGGGTGATGAAATGACGCAATGACTGTGATCTTTCAGCCTGGAGAGTCACTCAGATGATGCTAGTTAACTTTTCACCTTGTACTCATTAGCCTGCTGTCTAAGTATCTCATGTTAGAAATAAGATTTCATCTTGGCATGAATCTTGAAGGGTATAAGCACAGTGGTGATCTCCAGCAGGTGTTTCTGCTGTGAACTGCTGTGAGAACTTGGGACAAGCTTCTCAGTGTTGCTCGGGTCTACCACTAAGTAGGTAGAGCTTACACTGAGTTTATAATGAGTGAGGCTTATTGCAAGCCCTGTTTCTGTGGATTAAGTATGCAAGCTCTAAGAAGGATCAAAGTTAAATGTAACCTTCTATGATAAGGTATTTGTTTTGCTCTTTTCTGTTTTCCATGAGCAATTTCAATGCTGAGGTAGTATTTGTTTGTGGTTTGTTTTTGTTTTTTTCCTCTGTGCCCTGACCTGGATCACTTCTTGCCAGTCTTCTTCAATCCTCTTTTGTTTGAAACTTTTCTGGTTTGTTTTATTTACAACCGCTCTTTATCTGCTGTAGGGTCAGTTCCCTCTCCCTTCAGTTTTTAATGTTGCTGTCTGTTTTAATCTTGAGGTTTGTTTAGGTCAATAGGGCCACATCACAGTCTTAAGA
>WEIS01058467.1:0-21950 GCA_013389965.1 Todus mexicanus
GCGATGCAATTCCCATTTGCGATAAAATTTGTGATTCAATTTGATTCATTTTGCAATGCAATTGCAATTTTGATGTAATTTTGGATGCAGTTAGCAGTGCAACTCTGATTTTGATGTCATTTATGATGCAATTTGCAATGAAATTCCAATTTCTTATGCAATTTCTGAGTCAGATTGATTCAATTCCAATTTGTGATGTCATTTTGGATTCATTTGGCTATACAATTCCAATTTTTAATGCAATTTTGATTCACTTTTTATGCAATTTCAATTCACGATGTAATTTTTGATTCATTTTGCGATGCAGTTCCCATTTATGATGCAATTTGTGATTCGATTTGTGATGCAATTCCAATTTTTTATGCAATTTTGATTCATTTTTTATGCAATTTCAATTTGTGATGTCATTTTGGATTCATTTTGTGATGCAATTTCCATTTACAATGCAATTTGTGATTCAGTTTGATGCAATTCCAATTTGTGATGTCATTTTGGATTCACTTTTCAACGCAATTCCAATTTGCGATGCAATTTTCCATCTGCTTTTCAGTGCAATTCCAATTTTCGATGCAACTTTTGATTCAATTTTCAATCCGGTTCCAATTCACGATGCATTTACAACCTGGAGACCTGGGCCCTTGGGCTCCTCCTGGGCCCCGTTGGCAAAAGCACCGCAAAATTCCACAATATTGGTTAAAACCCTGGCGACATTTAAGGAAAAGACCCTTGATGGAGGTTTAAAAAGGGTAAAAAATGAAAATATTACTCACAGAATCACCCGCGAAGCATCTCGGTGCCGCCACCTCTTCTCCCGCTGATCTTTTTTTGCCCTAATTGTGGAAAAACCAGAAAAATTCCAGCCTCACGTTGAGGAGTGGGGTGGGAATAGGGTTTATTTAGGGGGTTTCCACCATCCCAAGAGCAAAAAAAAAAGCATTTAATTGGTGTGAAATCGCTGCCAAGCGCCGGAACCCGTCTGGTTATCTCTAAAAATCTGCTTTTTTTTGGGCTTTCCTCCCCAAAATAAAACACCCGCTGGGTTCTAGGGGAGGGGGGGAGGGATGGATGGGAAGATTTCGGGGCAGGTTGCATCAGGCTGGGGGTTAAACTGGTTTTTCCTGGGGTGAGGGGAAAACTGGTTTTACTTGTTCTTTCCCAGCGGTGTCTGGGATGGGGAGAGACTCACCTTGGGTAACCTTGGCCTTGGCTTTGGCTTCCCCAGTCTTGGAGTTTGGAGCCCTGGATGATGATATTTGGGGTATCTGAGGGGATGGAGATATTTGGGGTATCCACAGGCATGGAGATATTTGGGGGTGTCTCAGGGGATGGGGATATTTGGGAGTATCCCTGGGGATGGGGGTGTTTGGAGTATCCCCAGGGATATTCAGGGTATCTCAGGGGTCGGGGATATTTGGGGTATCCCTGGAGATGGGGATATTTGGGGTATTTCAGGGGTTGGGGATATTTGGGATATCTCAGGGGTTGGGATATTTGGGATATCCCCAGGGATGGAATATTCGGGGTATCTCAGGGGATGAGGATATTCAGGGGTATCCCAGGAGACAGATATTTGGGATGCACCGGTAGCAATTGCAAAAAGGGGGTTTGCAGCAACACCCTCTGCCCAAATCACCCCGCCCTGGGGCCAGGGTGGCTTTGGGTGCAGCGTGGGAACGGGTGCTGGGGGGATTTGCATCCTCTGCCTGCAGCGAGGGAGCGAAAAACCAGCTGGTGAACGGGCTGCGAAAAACCCCCACGAGGCCCTTTGCACATTCCTTGTGCAGCCCGGTGGATTTTTTCAGGTGATTTATCCTCTGGGTGAAGCGTACGTTGAATTTTCCCAAGCATTTAGTGTAAGCGAAAAGGGAATTTAAGGTCTGGCTCGTCTCCGACTGGCGGGACGACGCAGGCAGATGGAGTCTCGGGAGGGTTTTGCTGCCAAGAAGCCTGTTTGGCTGGGAATTGCATGGCTGGGAGATGCAGAAGAAGCAAAGGGTGAGCTGAAAAATGCGGATGCACGCCTTGCAAGCTTGAATGCACGTGCCTTGCAAGCTTGCACGCTCGCTTTGGGTGACTTCGTGTATCTCCGAGGGGTTTTTGGTTGAGAGACCACGAGCAAACCCAGCCTGGCTGCTCTCTTGCATCCTTGCACCGTGCCCCAAGAAGTCCAGCATTCATCCAGGGTTTCTAGGAACGTGGCAGTGCCACGGTCAGCAGCTTTTGGTGCCTCCTTGCAAAGTCTTTCCAAACAAAAAAACCCTCAGGAGAAGTTGGGACGTGTCTTGGAGAAGGTGTCCCAGAGCCTTCCCCAGGAGGATGCCAGCAGAGGGCATCCCCAGACCGGCTCCATCACCCCGGTTCCATCCAGCTCTAGAAATATCTCTCTACTTTTTGGTGTGGAGTGGTTAGATTTAAATAAACACCCCCCTCCACGTGCAGCCCTTCTCCCCTGGATCACCCACGAGCGAGCAGCGCACATTTGAACGCCAAATATTTAAAATTCCTTGGGAAAGTCGCCGTTCACGCCCATCAAAACAGGTTCCTTGGGTTCCTCACACATTCTAGATCGCAAAGCGTTACGGGGAGGGCGTCGATCTGCACAGGGAGGGGTTCGGATTTTTGGCCTGGGCTGGGTTTTGTGCTTTAAACCCGGTGTTGTTGGCAGCACTTGCAGGGGGTGGATGCAGGATGAGGCCACCTGAGCTCCATCACCATCAGCTGCTTATTTAAGGGCTGAGCATTGGTGGAAAGCCCTTTGTTGGCCCACGCACCTTGTGGGTCTTCTCCTGGAGGGGTCAAGGGCTGGATCCTTGATGCAAGAAGCATCCTTATGGCAGGATAAAATCTCTGGGACCACGGCTGGGTAACCTCCAACTTGCACTGAGCCTCCCCAGTTGGTTGTAGGTGAATAACACTTCATTGCTGGACTTTTTTTTTGGGTTAAGCAAGAGGTGCATGAAGTTGCTTCCAAGCAAGGAGCTGGAAAAGCACCTTTATTAACCCTTGCAGGAGTTCTCGGCGCCCAGGCCTTTCCCCCCGCCCCCATTTGCCTTGCGGCGGAGCTGATCTGCTGCGTGATAGATTTATTTTTAACCTCTTTTTATTTTTAATTTCTTTATTTGGGGGTTGTTATTTCAGCTCCCAGCACCCCAGGGTGGCCCAACCCTACTGACGCCGGCACCCAGCCCTGGCTGAGTCAGTGCCGCCGGCGCGCCGGGCACCGCGCCGCTGCCAACCCTCTCAGAGCAAATTGCTGGTTGCTCCTCTTTTTCCTGAGCTCGGGGTGAGTTTTCTGGGGGGCTGGGAGCACCCTGTGGGTGCCAGGGAGGTTAAATGTGCTGGGGTGCATCCGTGTACCCGTGCAAAGGGGTTTAGAAATCGCTGCTGGGTGCACCAGGACCTTTCTGTTGGGTGCTGTTCGCATGTTATGGGTGCGTTTCAGCTTGGCAAAGAAAAATCCTGCCAAGGGGGTGGGTGTTTTGGGTGCTGTTTGCACCCTTCTCTCTTTGCAGGGGGAGTTTGGGATGCACCAACCCCTCGCTCCTTCACCCAGGCTTTAAATCCTCGCCGCGAAGTTTCTGGAGCGGGAGGCCGGAGGGTTATTTACCAGTGAATTCTGAAAACCAACTTTTAAAAGAACTTGAATTCCTGCCGTTGCTGCTGAGGTGTTTTCGATGGGCTGCAGGGGGTCTCCCCCCTTCCAAATTTTGGGTTAAGGGGGGGGTAAAATCCTCTCCCCACTGCGATGCTCGGGACCTGTTCCCTCTTGGCAGGGCTCAGCACCTTCACGCAGCGATACCTGGCATCACCCACAGCAAAAGGAGGTGGGGTTATTTTTTTGGCTGCCTTCAAGTCATCCGAAGGGCACTGGGATCTTAATGGGTTGCTGGTTTTTTTTTTTCTCAGGCTTGTTCGGCTGGTTTCGAGCTGCAATAAACCCAGAAGCTGCTTAGTTTGTTTGCAAAGGGCTGTTTTCCAGCAGGGCTGGGCCGGGCAGGTAACGCCGTGACAGCGGCTGAAAACTCCTTCCCAGCAAGAAAAACACAACCCAGGCTCCGATGAAATAGGTAAGATGGGCTCAGACTATTTTATTTAAATTTATTAATTTAATTTATAAATACATGCCTGGGGTCTTGGTGTGGCTTTAACTTAGTTGTAGGGGGTTTTTTTTTGCCATATAGTGTATTTTTGGAGGATTTTTAGGGGAACTAGCCTGGAATGGGGAGGTGGAGGTGTGTTTTGGGGCTGCCAGCCCTGCAGCCACTGGCCTGGATGTCAAATACCCCGGAAAAATTCCTCTTTGCTTGGAAATTTGGGAAGCTCCTTGAGTTTTAGCGTGCGGGCATCGAGAGGGTTAACAGGTTGCTCCGGCAGGCGGGCGGTTAAAAGGCAAGCCAAAGGCCTAATCCTACTGGGGAGGGGGGTTATTTATTAGGATTGGGAACCCCAGGGGTGTAAATCAAAGCTGTGTGGGAAGAAGAAGAGGAAGAAGAAGAAGAGGAGGAGGAGGAGGGAGGGGAGATGCTGCCCAAAATTCCCGGCATCCCTCGCTGCAGCCGCTGGACCGCGGCTCCATCCGGCTGCCAGCCTTCGGCCGCTGCCTTCTGGGGGTGCTGGGGCGGCTGGGTGGCATCTGGGGGCCACCCCCCCTGGGCACCCCATTGTTGGGGTCGCTTCGATTGATCCCACTCAAGCTTGGGGGGGTTTTTCTTCCCCGCCGTCGCCTCCCTGCTGCGGGGGCCTGCTCAGCCGATGCGGACACAAAGCAGCCGGAGGAGACGCGGCCTTCCCAGGTCAGCCAAAGCCAACTCCCCTCCTGCTCCATCCCGATATATCGCGATCAAAGTAGCCAGAGGGAACGTAGCTGGGGGTGTTTGAGAGGTTGTCGCATCTTGGCGCGGCGGGAGGAGGCCGCGCGTCGCCTCTCCGCCGTCGCTGGCGAGCGCGGCTTTCCACCTCATCGACGATATTCTCTTTTATCGGAATGATTTCTGGTTATGGAAGGAAATATAGGGAGGGGATCAGTGGCTGTGGGGGCGTCGAGCTCGTTCCGCACCCATCCCTGGGCTTTTTCGCCCCGTTTTCTTGCAAACTCACCGAGCGGTTGCAAATCCCTCCCCTGGTTTGCCCAGCTGGCATTTGCAGTACTGGCAAAAAAATGCGGTTTTCAGGGGGTGAGGGGGATGAGAGCATCTGCCAGGAGAGTCTGGACAGCAAAGAATAACAGTTTGCCCCATTTTTAGTGATTTTTTTGGGGTGTTGGCCGCATAGGGTGCGGGGTTGCGGTGAGCGCTGTGAGGGTTGCAAACTGGCTGAAGTCCTTGCAATATTCTCCCCTCCCCCCGTTTATTATTTATTTTTGATAGTAATTTACCATTAAAACCAGTTTATTATTTCTTTTTAATAGTAATTTACCGTTAAAACCACTTTCTGATTTATTTTTAGTAGTGGTTTGCCATTAAACCCAGTTTGATTTATTTTTAATAGTGGTTTGTCGTTAAAATCAATTTACTGTTAATTTGTAGTAGTAGTTTGTCATTAAAGCCAGTTTATTATTTGTTTCTACTAGTAGTTTATTGTGTAAACCAGTTTATTATTTAACTAGTAGTTTGGCATTAAACCCAGTTTATTATTTAATTTAACTAGTGATGGTTATTAAAACCAGCTCATTATTTATTTTTACTAGTAGTTTATCATATTTATTTTATAAATTTTGAGCTGGGAACAGTAATGGGAAGCCAGTTTATTATTTAATTTAACTAGTACCTTGTCATTAAAACCAGTTTATTATTTAGTTTAACTGGTAGCTTGTCATTAAAGCCACTTTATTATTTAATTTAACTAGTGATGGTTATTAAAACCAGCTCATTATTTATTTTTACTAGTAGTTTATCATGTAAACCAACTCATTACTTATTTTTACTAGTAGTTTATCATGTAAACCAGTTTATTATTTATTTTTAGTCGCCGTTTATGATGAAAACCAGTTTATTATTTATTTTAGTAATAGTTTATCATCCAAACCAGTTTATTTTCAATAGTATTTTATCATTGAAGCCAGTTTATTGCTCATTTTAGTCATAATTTATTATTAAACCCCAATTCTTATTTGTTTTTACTTTTTAAAGGGTCCTTTAGCACCGTGCCAGGTTATAAAGAGCAATTTTTGCCCCAAAATACCAGCCAAAAAAAGTGAATTAATGCATATGCGAGGTGAAACCCCCCAATATTTTATGGGGTACTTAAAAAACAGGGAGAGAAAATAAGAATATTGGGGAGGATTGAGTTCAAATCCATCAGTGTTGCCACCTGAGAGCTGATTTTTGGATCACTTTTCAGCCAAAATAAGGGAAAAATCCCTTGCAAAAGGTGGGCGAAGTTGAATTTGGAGCTTTGCAATAAAGCAAACCTCAAAATTTAGGGAAATTTTGAGCTGGGAACAGTAATGGGGGGGAAAAAAAGCCAAACACCACAACAAATATTTTGCTTTTTGTTGTAATTTTTGATTCAAATTCGGTTCCCTTCAAGTGACTTTCCAGGATAGTTTCGCCATGGCTGAACTTTGCAGCTGCTTTGCAAAGCGCCGAAAGGCAGAGATTGGGAGATTTGTATTTATTTGGCAATAAAAAAAGGCTTTTTTGGGTTGCATTTCGAGTCACTTTGCAAGAAATCTTGGCTGAATAGTCTCTTTTTTTAAAAAAAATAAAATTAACTGCTACAATTCTGATTTTTTTTACCAATTTTTGCCCCCCTTTTGTTTTTTTTGCTGCATTTGCCCTTCTCCCTGCAAGAGCTGGACAAGGGATGGATTTTTTCCGGTTCATCAGTGATATTGAAAAGCAAAATGGAAATGAAAAGGGTGGCAGTTTTCCAGCTCTTGGTTTTTCAGCTGGAATATTGTCTCGGAAGATGGGAAAGAGGGAACCACCGTGTTGAGGAAAAGCTTCTCCTAGGAGATGATGCCTTTTGGCAAGAGTCGATTGAAACTAGAATCCCCAAATCACCTTGAATTTTGAAATTTCATGGCTTTTTTTCAGAGGGAAACCCCCTCTTTTGGCTCTTTTTCCTGGGAAATTCTGATTTTCTTTATTTTTTGAGGAAAACATCCAATTTTTAGCGCTTTTTTTCCTGTGGAAAAGCTCAAATTTTTTTATTTTTTGGGAAAAAATAGTCCATCTTGACTTTTTAATGCAGAAACGCCCATTTTTTCCCCATTTTTGGGGAAAAAAATCCAACTTTTGGCTTTTTTAATGCAGAAAACCCTTTTTTTTCCCTGCTACTGTTTCATTCCCATTGCTCCCTGAGCTTCCCTTTCAACCACAACCGCATCAAACTCCCCAATTTAGGGAAATTTTGGAGACTTGGGATAATTTTTTCTCATCAGGATGATTTTTTTCCGCTGGAACCCTCATTTTTGTGCTGATACCTTCAAATAATTCCTTGGAAAACTGAGAATTAAACCAGTTTGGCCTTTAAAAACCCTGCGAATGTCCCAGTTAGAGCTGGGAAAAACCTGACCTTGCAGCAAATATTTGCTGGCATTTTAAAAATTACTATTTTCTATGAGGATTAGAATGCAAATTCTCCAATTATTATGGGATTTGGGGGCGAAACCCTCCCTGCTTTCCTCTGGGGACTTCACCAACTCTCCCCAGCATCCCACGTGCTGGAAATAATCTGAATTAATTCAATTTTTTGGCCAAGGTGCTGGTGGAAAAATCATCCAGGTGATGCAGTAGGAGCGTTTGGGACGCGGAACCGTCGGCTGGACGAGCGACTAAGTCGGAGGAAACTCGTGGGAGCCCAAAGTTCATCTTTATTTTTAACCCCCACCCCCCCTAAACCCCTTTATAAATAACGCCGGGGTTATTTATAAGGGGGGATTAAGGTGGCGGGGATGCCACGAGCAGCCGGAGGGATTCCCGCTGTAAATCCCCGCTGGGATATTATGAATATATTGATTTTGCCAAGCCCTAAAATGAAGAAAAAAGAAACAACTGGGGGGGTGGCTGGGCTGAGGTGGAGGATGCTTTAACTGGGGACCAGTCTCCTGGGGGGGGGGTTGGCAGCCGGCCCTGCCAGCTGGGACCTGTCGCTCCGGTGCGGCGGCTAAAAATAAACAGAATAAGCCCAACTGGGTGCCAGGTCGCTGGGCGAAGGGGTGGGCAGGGCTCAGCAGATGGCCCTGCTCTTCTGCCTCCAGTTCCAACCAGTTCCCTTTAGTTCTCCCTCCCCATCCAGGGTGGGAGGGAGCTGGGGCTGAACCCCGGCGATGCTGCCTCGAGCTGAGCTTCCCGCAGCTCCCGCGGGCTCAAAATCCATTTTTCCGTGGATAAGATCGTCTCCTGACGCCTTTTCTTGGATTATTCGGCATCTCCACGGCCGCCTTGGATTATTCCGCATCCTTTTTTGCCGTCCCAGCTTGGCTCGGGCGCATCTCCCTGGTCGGGCAGCGCATCCCCACCAGCTTTTCTCCCCGTCCCATGGGATGTGTTTTGCCTCCTGGATGGCTCCAGCCGCCGCTGGCAGCTTGGCTTTGGAAAAATGATGCAAAATCCCTTTGGTTTTGTGGATTTAGGAAGCTCGGGGCGGATTCGTTTGTAACTTTCCACAGCGACAGGCGCGGGACAAAATAACCAGCCCCGGGACAAATCGGGCTGATGGGAGCTTATGTCAACAGTCAAAATGGGAAGTGACCTTCTCCCGTCCTGCTCTGGGATAAAACCAGGGCCCGAGCGTGGATCAGCCTCCTGCTTCCATCCCCGAATGCCCAGCCCAGCAGCTGACTGGGAGAGCCAAGCAAACCAGTGAGCAAACTGGTTTCTGGAGCAAACCCTCAGCGTCGCTTTGCCGGGTTGGTTTTCCCCAGGTGTTGCTGTTTTCTCCTTGCTTTGGGGTTTTGGGTTTTTTTTTGGAGGCATCACTGCTGGAATGTGGTGGTTTGTTCTTCTCCCTGGTCCTCGCGTCTCCTGGTGGGGCTGGATTTGTGCTGGTGATGTTAATTGTGGTGGGTTTATCGGCGTCGCATCCGTAGGGATCGAAACCAGAGCTGGAGAAAAAGGGGGAAGAGGGAATCGCCTGCGCGGATGGGAAGCAGATTAGGTGACATGTAAGAGCAGCCTTGGCTGCCAACCTCTCGCTGTGTCCAGAGCTGGCAAAAGAGTTCGAGGAGCAGCAAAAGAAGTGTCCCTGGGTCCTCCTCCCAAATAAATCCCTGTTAATGGGTTTACGGAGGCAACGGGCTCGTGGCAAAAGTGGCTGGAAGAGGATATTTGCGGCTGTAANCTCTTCCTCACAGAAAGGGGGATAAAACCCTGGGCTGGGCTGCCCAGGGAGGTGGTGGAGTCACCGTCCCTGGAGGGGTTTAAGGCCAGACTGGATGCCACACTTAGTGGCAGGGTTTAGCTGAGTGGTGGTGGTAGGTCCTAGGCTGGACTCGATGAGCTCAGAGGGCTTTTCCAGCCTTAAATATTCTATGATTCTATGAATGAGGGTCCAGGCAGAGGAATAGTTAGTTACTAGGGGGGTGATCTCTGCTCTTTGGAGCAGGGTGGTGCCATCCCTCATCCACCGGTTGCTGGTTTCAGCAGGACCAAAGTAGCCCATTTGGCCCCGTTTTGCTCTTTGCAGCCTCTCAGGCGGCGTTTCTTTCAGCTGCATCGTCCCTTGGGCATTGGGGTCCCCCCTCTGACCTTCCTCTTCCTCTTGGTGACCTTTCAGGGCGTCTTGCTGGGTGTATCTGGTTACCGGAGCGGATGAGCCATTGATCGCAAGAAGGATGCTCGGCGCTTCCCACCCTCCGAGACCTTCGGGCTCGGTGTTGGGGGTCGGAGTTGCCGCGCACGGGATAAATTTGCCGTGCACGGGCTAAATTTGCCGAGTCCTTGGTGGATTTACTGTGCACGAGCTGAATTTGCCTTGCAAACTGGTACCTGGGAGCAGCTTTTCTGGTTCCTCACAAGGTTTTGCAGCAACTGAAGCTGGATCTATCACTCCTGGGCTCTCCCTGTGTTGCCACCTCTCCCAAGGATGGATTTTGGTGGGGCTGATCTCCTCCCTCAACCCATTTTTCCTTTTCTCTTGCAGGAAAACCTCGGGGAAGGGCCCAGGTGGAGCATCTGACCCCCCTGCGCCATGGCTTCGTCCGAGCTGCCCCCCAACCCCGCAGTAGGTACTGTCAACCTGCAGGAGCTGGGGGGTGGCTTTTTTTGGGGGGGGTAGAACACCCAACCTTGGGCAGAAAGGGGTGTCCATCACCTGGGGGCATCCTACACATCCTCACCGGAGCCTCTCGGGGTTGTGAAGACACCAAGGGCTGGTGCATGCTGCAGGTTTTTGGGGGTGATGCTTCTTCTGTCCTCTCCATCCCCCGTGTCCCCGCGTCCCTCCTGGGGTACGGCAGCAGCGCGGGGGCCACGCCTGGTGATGGGGTTTCTCCTTGCAGGTGACCATCTCTCCCCAGAGACCCCCAGCCCCCTGCCTCACGGGGTGGAAGACCTCGGTGAAGCCTTTGACTTTGAGGACAGCGAGGAAGAGGAGGAGGAAGAGGATTCGGTGGCTGAGCCGAGTGGGGAAGCCGTTCTGCGGGCCCCCCCTCGCAGGCGGCGTGCTGCCAGCTCCGGCGCTGGTGAGGAGCACAAGTTGGGGGGGTCCCCAGCGGCTCTGATGTCCTCAGGGTGGCCCCTTTGGATGCCCAGGGTGGCTCCGCTGCAAGCCTGGGAGCCAACACCATTTCTCTTTGCTTTTCCTCTCTGCAGATGGGCTGGTGCCAGAGACCCAGGAAGGGTATGTGGGCTTTGAGAGGGATTTGGGAGGTGTCGGGTCCCGTGAAGCAAAGATTTGGGATTTGTCCACCCTGTTTGACGTGTTGCAGCCCAGTGCTGTGCCTCGGTTTCCCCAGCTTCTCCCCTTGCTTGTGAACAGGAAAGCCCTGGAGTTTTGGGATGCACCCTGTAACCATGGGGATCTTGGGGGGCTTTGGGTACCATCATGGGGATTTGGGGTTAACTGGGTGGTGGGGCTTTCCTCCACCGCCGCCCTGACCCCCTTCTTCACAGGCTGCCCGTTGGGGTGAGCAATGGGGAGGCTGGTGGAGATCCCCCCATCGGTGGCCAGACCTGGAAAAGGGAAAGCATCTGCCATGGTGGGTTCAAACGCTGGGGAAAAAGGCCCCGCTGAGCCTTGGGAAGGGTTTCTCCATCCTGGCTTGATCCTCAGGTGCTGACCTGAGCCCCTGGGGATTGTTTTCTTTTCTCTCCCCCTCTAAAGACGAGCGCTTCCAGTTCCCACCAGTGGAGGATGATGTGATCTATGATGAAGTCCCCTGTGAATCATTCGATGCTGAGCAGGATGGTAGGGACAGACTTTCCCCCCTCCTTGGTTCCCCATTTTCCAGCTGGGCAGGCTGAGGCATGCTCTGGGAAGGAGAAGAGGATGGGGAAGGGGATCATCCTGGAAAACCACTGGGATTTGGGAGGGATGAAGGTAGAGGGATTCTCAGAGGGGTTGCGAGGTGCTGTGTTTCCCAGGGCTCAGTGTTGGGGTTGATTCTGTTTAATTTCATTATCAGTGATCAGGGCGCGGGGATCGAGGCCCCTCAGTCACTTTGCAGATAACACCAAGCTGGGTGGGAGNCTCAAGTTGCCCCAGCCAGGGGAGGTTGAGGTTGGAGCTGAGGAACAATTTCTTGGGCACTGTCAAGGGTTGCCCAGGCGTGTCCCAGGCTGCCCAGGGCAGGGGTGGAGTCCCCCTGATCCCTGGAGGGGTTTCCAAGCCGTGGAGATGTGGTGCTGAGGGACACGGGGCAGTGGTGCCCTGGCAGTGCTGGGGGAACGGGTGGACTCCATGAGCTTAAAGGTCTTTCCCAACCCAAATGATTCTGTGATTCCAAGACCCTGAGGATTTGGGGCATCTCCTATAGGTCCCTGGGGAAGGGAAATTCCCTTTCTGGAAGGCACAGGAGCTGATTTTATTTGCCAGGCTCAGGGATGGAACGTGGTGTGACCTACGAGGAGGTGCAGTGTGGGGGGGCACCTCAGCCTGGTGATGATTTGGACTGGAGCTCCAGTGAGTTCGAGAGCTACGAGGACTCCGGTGAGGAAAGCAAGCCAGAGGCTGAGCCAGCCAAGCACCGGGCGTCTTTCCAGCCCAAGGTACCGCTTCATTTTATTATTTTCATGATTATTTTTCCTTTTTTTCCCCCCCTGAGTTTGCTCGTATAAAGGCACCGGAGCATCAAGCCCAGCTGCTCCCACCGATGGAGAAGCAGAGGATGCTGCTTTCCCCGGGCTCAACTCGAAACTTTGGGGGTTTCATTTCTTTCTTTTTTCGTTCTTCCTTCCCCTTTTTTTAATGTTTGGGGTTTTTTTGCCCCCCCCCTTTCCTTTTGCATTCGGGCATTGCTGGAGCCTGGCCGCTGCCTCTCCCTGCGCTTGCTCCCTTCCCTGCTCGAGCCAAGCTGATGCTGGGGGAAGGTGTTGCCTGGACCGTGCTGCTTCGGGATGATTTCTCCTCTTTTCTTTTTTTGTTTGTATTGTGGTTTTTTTTGGCTGCTTACTTGGATCTCTTCTCTGCCTTCTCTCGCCTCCTCTGCCTCCTCCTCCTCCCGCCTGGTTTGCTTTGGGCTCAGCTTTCTCCAGACCTGAATAGACTAAAGGAGAGATACGCCAGGACTAAGAGGGACATCCTGGCTTTAAGAGTTGGGGGGAGAGACATGCAGGAGCTGAAGCAGAAGTACGATTGGAAGGTACTGTCCCTCCTCTGTCCCTTGTCCCCGAAATTTCCCAGAGGGGGGATAACACCCAACCCCTCCCAGACTTCATCCAGGCTGATTTCACCCCATTTTTTATCCCTTAGAAGAAGAAGAAGAATAAAAATATTGGCATTAAGCACCGCAGAGCTGCTTCTCTCACGTCCATGTGTCTTGCAGCTCCCCAACCTCCAGCTGCCCAACCCAGTTACTTTCTGGGTGGTTTTTGTTGGTTTCTGTTCTTTTCTTTTGTTTTTTGTTTAAGGGGCGTTTGGATGAAGCGAGGTTACCCGTGAGCTGAGGAGGTTTTTTTGCCCCCGATACAGGGTGGAAATCAGGTGGGGAAGGAGATTCTTGGGAGGTGGAGAAACTTAGCTCAAAGCATTTCCCAGCCCCGTAACATCCAGGCTGGGACTTTATGACCAGCTTGGGCTGGGGAAGGCGACGCTGATGTCAGCTTGGGCTAAAACCGCTGCGATTTGAGGTGCCAGAGGCCAACACCCCTCAATCCTTCCCGCTCTCGCACGTAAACCCCCGACTGCGAGGAGGGGACGGACGCTCTCGTGCCTCCCTTCCCTCCCTGCTCTCCGCTTTCGCTGCCTGCTCCCGCTTTGCCCGCGCCTGCTTGCCCACGGCCGCGTCCTTGCGGAGCGAGGAGGGATGCTGGAGCATCCTTCTTCCTCGGCCACCTGCCTCCTCTTCCTCCCCATCGGGCTGCATGAGAAAGCAAGGGTGATGCTCAGAGGGTGGTGGTACCACTGCATCTGGAGCCCAACTGGAGGATGGTGCTCCCAGGGGATGGCCTTGCTCTAGCTGGACCGAAACTGGGAGATGATGCTCAGAGATGTCCCCAAGGGGGTGGTACAGCTGTATCCAGACCTCAAACGGGGATGGTGATGGGAGGGGATATCCCCAAGGGGCTGGCCCTGCTGTATCTGGACCTAAAATTGGAGATGATGCTTAGAGATGACCCCAGGGGAGTGGTACAGCTGTATCCACACCCCAAATGGGGGAAGGTGCTCAGAGGGGATGGCCCCAAGGGGCTGGCCCTGCCGCATCCAGACCTGAAATGGGGGATGATGCTCAGAAGAAATGTCCCCAGAGGGTGGCACTGCGGTATCCCCACCCAAAATGAGGGGTGATGCTTGGAGTGGATGTTCCCAAGGGGCTGGTACCACTCTAGCTGGACCCTAAATGAGGGATGATGCGGGGAGGGGATGTCCCCAAGGGCCTGGTACCGCTCTAGCTGGACCCTAAATGAAGGATGATGCTTGGAGGGGATGTCCCCAAGGGGCTGGTACCACTCTAGCTGGACCCCAGATGCAATCCCAGTGCTGCCTCAAGCCTCCTGGTCCCTCTTGTTCCCTTGCCCAGATGACTCAACTAATGAAAGCGGCAAAAAGTGGCACCAAGGATGGTTTGGAGAAGACCAAAATCGCAGTGATGAGGAAGGTGACGTTCCTGCATCGGAAAGAAGCTCCAGGTAAGCAGGGGGACCTCCCCCCTCTTGCTTCCTTAAGTGTCAAAGCCTCCCATTTCTGAGGGTAGTTTTTAATTAAATGATTCTGAATCCTTCAGGCTTTCAGCTTTTCCTTTGGCTGATTTATTTTCTGCACTTTAAGCTCTTAATTGATTTTTTTTTCCCGTACTCTTCGCATCCCCTGTGCAAGCTCAGTTGGTTCAGCTCACTCCTTGCTCCCAGCACGTGTGTCCTTTGGGGAGCAGGACTGTGATCTCTCCACAGCAGCACCCGTGGGTGCCCCTTATTGGACACAGAGCAAAGATTTGCCCTGAAATACTGATTTTTTTTGGGGGGGAGGTTTTCCTAACCCTGCCGCTGTCACGTAGGGGATGGGGAGCGGAGGAGGAGGGCAGCAGAGGCAGAAAAGCAGCCTCCTGCCCGCCGGAGCTCAAGGGTGTCCCTGGAGCATCACGGGGGAGGTAGGATCCCAACGGGCAGCCTCGGGGCTCAACCGAGGCTGTCCAGGGGATCCAGTGTGTGTGTTCCTGCCTCGCTGCATGACCCTGACGTGGCTTAACCTCCATGGAGTGGTGGCTTCAGTGCTATTTTTTAGGGGTCCCTGGGGTGCTGCAGAGCATCCCATCCCCAGGGCGTGGAGATGGGGAAGAGGAGGTCTCGGAGCTGGCAGCCCTGGCTGGTGATCTTCCGTGCCAAAATTAGGGAAGGAAAAAGGTCACCCAGCTGCCAGCGCCCTCCCCTCCGGCCTGGGCCGGTCCTCCCCGTTACCGGCTATTTATAGGGGCCGGGGATGGGGCCGGGGTGGCCGTAGCGGGGCGTTGCGGCCATGTGGAAGAAGCGGCCGTCTCTGCACGGCGACACCGCCTTGGCTCGCTCCTACTCCACCTCCTCAACTGCTTCGGCCTCGGGTAAGGGGTCCCCACGCCGGCTGGCCGACGCTCGCCTCGCGCCTTCCCCATTTTCTTCTGCCTGCTGCTTTTCGCTTCTTTTTTGCCCCAATTTTCCTGGCTCGCACCCACCCTTGGAGCAACGAGGAGGAGGTTTTGCGCCCAACCAAGGGTGGCTTTTTGGGGACAAGGACCCTTTGTGTCCGCTCCCCATGGGCAGCTGGCTCGGTCCCTGCGCGCAGCCTGACTCATGCTGGTGTCCGGTGACAGCGGCCGACGCTCGGGGAGGGACATGCGATGCTGGGAGGACGTTGGAGTCCATCTCCACTCGCAGCTCCAAACATAAACGCACCCACTGCTGAGCAGCTGATGGGGCTACTTGCTCTGCTTTAGACCCCAAAAAGTCTAAAATTGGGGTTCGGGGGCATTTGGTTGGGGTTTTTTCCCTGCAGGGGACTCGGAGGAGGAGGACACGGGTTTTCTGGAGGTCACCGTCTCCGACATGAAGCACCCGCCGCCGGAGCTGGGTCCCATGCCCGAGGGGCTGAGCCCGCAGCAGGTTGGTGTGGGGCAAGTTGGGGATTGAAGGGGAGTTTGGGGGGGGCACGGGACACGACAGCACATGGCTTCCTCTTGGTCCCATGATTGAGCAAGCAGGGAAAGAGCGAGTCAGCAGAAAGCGATGCCGCCGCGTCAGCACTTCTGCAGCAGGCTGTGCCCACACTGAGTGCCCCCCACCCCAATCCTGTGATTTGGGGCTGGGGGGCACCACCACTGAGCCCCCGCCGTGGTTGCAGGTGGTGCGGCGGCACATCCTGGGCTCCATCGTGCAGAGTGAGCGGAGCTACGTGGACTCGCTGAAACGCATCCTGCAGGTGAGGGACCTCCTTTTTGGGGGGCTTTAAGAGGGGGTGTGGAGAGATGTGGGGGTGCTGAGGCCCCAGCGTCTCCTGCAGGATTACAGGAACCCGCTGATGGAGATGGAGCCGAAGGTGCTGAGCGCTCGGAAGTGCCAGGTGGTGTTTTTCCGGCTGAAGGAGATCCTGCAGTGCCACTCCATGTTCCAGATCGCCCTCGCCTCCCGCGTGGCCGAGTGGGACTCGGCGGAGAAGATCGGGGACCTCTTTGTGGCCTCGGTAGGAGGAAAAGTTCAGGGAGCGCTGCCAAACCTCTCCCTGGACCCCTCTCCACAATAGACAGGCTGGTGCTGGAGGATTTCAGTGATGCAGCCCTAACCTGGGGTACCACCGGCATCCTTGGCATCCCTCCCAAAACACACGAGCACCCCCTAACTTTGCTGACCCACCTAGTTTTTGGGGGAGCCCCACACCATGGCAGCTCTCCTGCCTCTCCACAGTTCTCCAAGTCGATGGTGCTGGACGTCTACAGCGACTACGTCAACAACTTCACCACTGCCATGTCCCTCATCAAGAAAGCTTGTCTCACCAAACCCGCCTTCCTCGACTTCCTCAAGGTCAGCAGGACCCAAACGTGGGCGCACAGTGCTGCCGGTCACGGTTAGGGGTGAAACCTTTCCTTTTCTTACTTCTTTTTCTCTCCCTGCCCCTGCAGAAGAGGCAGATGGCCAGTGCCGACCGAGTCACGCTCTACGGGCTGATGGTGAAGCCCATCCAGAGGTTCCCTCAGTTCATCCTGCTCCTGCAGGTAAGGGCGAGGGGTTCTTGGCTTGCACCCTATTTTTTTTGCAACCTGGGCACTGCAGGAAAGGGTTTAGCGAGAGGCACATTTTTGGGTTGCAGTTTTGGGGACCATCCCAAGGATCATCTCCCAAGCTTTGATTTCAGAGGTGCCACAAACGCTTCCAATTTTAGCATTCCCAACAGGGCTGATTTTGCTGGGGTGACTTTTGTCTCCTGTCCTTCCTCCAACTCCAGGACATGCTGAAAAATACCCCCAAGGGCCACGCCGACCGCCTGTCCCTCCAGCTGGCCCTCACCGAGCTGGAGACGTTGGCCGAGAAGCTCAATGAGCAGAAGCGTTTGGCCGACCAAGTTGCTGAAATCCAACAGCTCGGCAAGAGCATCAGTGACCGCAGCAGCCTCAACAAGGTGGGTCCTTCAGCCTCGCCCTCTTCATCCTCTGGATGGGTGAGTTTTGGAGCTGGTGGTTCAGCTTTGTAGCTTCCTCCTTCCTCTCTGCGCTGGGGATTTTGGGAAGGCAGGATCCCCTGTTTTCTCCAAGAGGATGTTGAGCAAATGCAAATCTTGAGGCTGGCCCAGGGAAATTCCCCTTTAGGGAAAACAAAGAGCTGCTTTGTCTCCTCTGCTTGGTTTCGCAACTGTCGATGGAAAAAAAAAATCTACACAAACCCCTAAATGAAGCTCTTACGACACATCCTGGGCTGGGAACGGCTGAAAAACCACAGCGGGGCACCCATCGGCTCAGCCCTGGGATCAGGATTTAAGGCCAGCGGATAAAGAGAGACCCAAAAAGGGCTGCGAAAAGGCCGCAATGGTCTTTCAGGGCTCTGGTCTCTTGGNTTGCACAGTCTTCTCTGCAGAGCCTGGGGCTGTGCACACTCCTGGTTGAAGGAAATCCTTGCAATAAGGCAAAAGCAACCCAAAGTTGGGGGCTGGAGGCTTGCAAGTAGCCCCCAGGCTGAGCCCCTCAACCTCCTCCATCGTGTTTGCAGCAACTGAGCTCAGGACAGCGGCAGCTCCTGCTCTGCGAGACGCTGACGGAGACGGTGTACGGCGACCGGGGGCAGCTCATCAAGTCCAAGGACCGGAAGGTTTTCCTGCTCAATGACATGCTGGTCTGTGCCAACATCAATTTCAAGTACGTGCTGATGGCTCCAGACCCCAAAATCTCATTGCAAAGCACCGATGTAGCGACCTTCCAGCTTCCCCACCTTGGACTTTGGGCTTAGTGGGTTTTGTTAGCTCTACCCCAAGGACTTTTAAAGTCACTTCACCTTGTCTTGGAGGGGGAACCCACTTGGTTGGGATTGCTTTGTCCCCCACTTTCGGCAAAGCCTCCATCCCTTGGTGCTGTAGCACCCTGGGGCTGGTTTGGGGGTCTAAGAACCTTCTGGGACCTCAGCTTGGTGGAGTTTGATGCTGCAAAGGGGGAAACCTTCCTTGAATTCCTCATAACACCTCTTTATTAATCATTTTTGTGCCCCTCTTCCAGGCTGGTGAACCCAGGGTAGGTGCCAAGTGTGGTCTGCTGTGGTTGTGCCCCATATTTGGGGGTGCAGGCATGTCCCTGTGCATGCTGTGGGGGTTGCAAATGGGGCTTGGCTTGCAAGATGGATTTCTCAAGGGGCTTCCAGGGCGACTCATGGTGCCCGCTGATTGATTTCCATCTGTCTTTACATCCTCCCTCGGCAGAGGCCAGCTGGAAATTAGCAGCCTGGTGCCCCTGGGTCCTAAATACGTGGTGAAGTGGAGCACGGCCCTCCCACAGGTGCAGGTGGTGGAGGTGGGGCAGGAGAGCGGAGCCTACGACAAGGACAACATCGTCATCCACAACGCCGGTGCCAAGAAGCACGCGCCGTCCGGGCAGGCTTCGCACAGTGAGCGCCCATCCCTGGATCCCAATGTTGGGCTGATTTTGGTGGGGTGGGATGGAGCACCCTCTATGGACCTCATTTCTCCATTTCTCCACCCAAGATAAAGTCTACCTGGGGCCACCACGGCTCTTCCAGGAGCTGCAGGACCTGCAGAAGGACCTGGCGGTGGTGGAGCAGATCACCCTTCTCATCAGCACCTTGCATGGCACCTACCAGGTATCGACATGCCCAAGCATGGTCAAACTCAAGATTTGGGTAGAACCAAGCTTGGGTACCTTGCAATAACCACGTGGCTCTTCGGGGACCACTGGATACTTCATCGTCGTGAGCCCCGTGGATGAATTCAGGCTTGTTTTTGGAGGCACTTCTGTCATTTATGGCTTTTCCCCCAGAACCTGAACATGACGGTGGCCCAGGACTGGTGCTTGGCTCTGCAGAGGATGATGAAGGTGAAAGAAGAGGAGATCCACTCCGCCAACAAGTGCCGCCTCCGTCTCCTGCTGCCTGGGAAGCCGGACAAGTGAGTTTGGGGATCACGGGTGGGCTCTTCCCACTTTGGGGAGCAGGAGGAGGATGCTGAAGATCAACCTGGTGATGCTTTCCCTACGCAGGTCTGGCCGCCCCATCAGTGTCATGGTGGTCTTCATCACTCCAAACCCCCTGAGCAAGATCTCCTGGGTGAACCGCCTGCACCTGGCCAAGATAGGACTGCGTGAGTAGCCCCACAATGTTTCTTGCCACCCCTCTAGCTTTGAAAAGCCCAATTTGGGAGAAGAAAGAGGGTTCTCTTCTCCCTGACCGTCCCCACATGAAATGAGGCAGGGGAAAAAATTCTGGAGCAAGGTGATAGAGAAAATTTTGGGGGTTTATATACTAGAAATGATGGAAATTGGTAATTCTGGCTCAAAATGCTTTTGCATTTTGCTGCTCTGAGGTGGCATCTCTGGGATGGTGTCGCGTGGTGATGGGTTTGTTGGCTCTTGCGTTGACGGTGTCAGAGCTCTCCCACTTTTCACTAAATGGGATGAGTAAGCAAAGGAGGAGCCATCCCTCCTGCCCCTTCCCCATCCCTGTTCCTATTGAACTCCACCAACCGCTGCCGCAAAAAGAAAAACACCCAAAAGTTTAATGGAAGTAAAAAAACCCAATCATTTGAAATCCTGTTTGAGTGCTGGAATGGCCCTGGGCTGGAACAAGTTTTGAATCTCTTGTTTTAAACAGTTTATTGGGGTTTTTTGTTTGCTTTTTGTTGTTGTTGTTTGGGTTTTTTTAACCTTGGATGCCCAGGGGATAATCCTGTATTCATGAGTTAGAAATCAAAACACATTAAAACCCTAATGTGAAGACACATGGGTGTATTTCCCTCCCTTTCCCCCCCCTTTATCTATAAATTATCTGGGTTTAGGGGCTCTTTTTGCCACTACTCGAGGTGGTTGCGTGGCTGAGCGCGGTGGTGGGGTGCAATAGCTTGGAGAAAAGGGGTGAGATGCCCTCCAGGGCTGCAGATGTTGGTGGTTTGGGGTTGGAGACGAGAGCCCTGCACCTCAAATTCCTAATTTTGAGGTCTCATTAGAGAGGGGAGGGATGCTGGTGGGTGTCTTGGCCTTGATCTCGGCTTGCTGTAGGGGAGGAGAACCAGCCGGGCTGGCTCTGTCCTGATGAAGATAAGAAGAGTAAAGCTCCTTTCTGGTGCCCCATCCTCTCCTGCCACATGCCTGCCTTCTCCAAGGCCCTTGATCTACAGGTAAGAGCAATGCCAAACCTCTCCTCCAGCCCTCCCAATATCTCCTTCCCCTTTTCATCCATCGTTTCGGGAAATAAAGGCAGAAATTCCACAGTGGATGGGCTGCTTGCAAAGGCAGGAACTGGTGGAATACACCCTGAAAAACTGAAAATACAAAGCTGGGCTGTGGCAGGATCTCAAATATTGGGGCGCGCACCGATGCCCTGCATGTGTTGGGGTCACCCGGGGGTGTTATGGACACCCCTTACCCTGGTCTCTTCCCCCAGCTCGGCGCCGCGGTGCACAACCCTGTGCAGTCCTCGCTGTTGGGCTTCTCTGCCGTCAGCACCTCGCTGCCGCAGGGCTACCTCTGGGTGAGCAAACCACCCCCAAAACGGGGAAAAAACCCTTGGGTTTGGGTCCATTGGCTCCAAACCCCCTCTCTGGCACTCGTGGCTGGCACTGACACCCATCTGCTGGTCTCTGCAGGTTGGGGGTGGCCAGGAAGGCGCAGGGGGACAGGTGGAGATCTTCTCCCTCAACCGCTCCGTGCCACGGACGGTGAAGTCCTTCCCAGTGGCTTCACCAGTGCTGTGCATGGAATATATCCCCGAGGCGGATGAAGAGGAATTGGGGGGCACCCAGGAGCCTCGACCCACCATCGAGCAGCCCTCAGCCTCCCTGCACCCCACCGTGTGCCTGGGCTTGCGGGACGGCAGGTAAGGCCGCATCTTCTGCAGCAATCCCCAGCACCAAACCTTGAGGAGCTGGCGCGATCTCCTGCTTTTCCTCACCGTGTTCCTTCCCCAGCATCGTGGTCTACGGCAGCGTGGACACGGGGACGCAGTGCTTGTTGACCTGCAAAAGCCCGGGCACACAGCCCGTCCTCTGCTTGAGGCACAGCCCCGACTACCTCTTTGCGGGATTGCAGGATGGGACCGTGGCCGCTTACCCCAGGAGCAATGGTGAGGACACCCCTTGTGCACGTTTTTGTGTGGGACGCCCTAAAAACCACGAAGCAGGATGTTCTTCATGCCAGCAAGTTACGCTGGCTGTGAAAACGGTGATAAATCTCCATTTTTCACTTTTTCCACCACTATTTCCTCCATCTTGGAGCCTAGGGCAGTGGGAAAAAATGCTAGTTTGCTTTGTCAGGGGCTTCGTTTGGGGGAAAATATGTGGGAAAAGGTCCTGGTGAGGGGTTGATACCCCAGCAAAGTGTTTGCTCAGAGGGTGTTTTTGCTCTGGGGGCTGTGGGAAGGGTCCAACGCTGGCATGCACAAGGACTCAGAGCTTTATGCTTCAAAAAAAATCACCTTTTTTGGGCTTTAAACTGAGCTGACCCACTCTAAAACTCGTACACACAAAATGTCTCTCCTTAATTGGCTTGGTTTGGGCTTTATTTGCCCTGGCTCCTGCTCACACCAAGGCTGCAGCTTGTTGAGAACCTTTCTCCCTCAAACCTCTTCGCCTGGGCTGTTAAATACCTTCTCTTCATCACTAGAGGGTAGGAAAGAGCCTCAAATAACACGTTGCGTTGGCCTATTTTTGGACAAAACCCTTCGTTCACTCGGAGA
>WEIS01058467.1:22782-33374 GCA_013389965.1 Todus mexicanus
GGCACTGGGGACACCAGGGGGTTGCAACTGACCCCAGGAGCTATTTTGGGTGGTTTCAGCTACATCAAAAGCTGCTTTTTGGTTTTGCTGAGCATCTTCTCATCCCGACATCTCTGCTTTAGGGGGGCTGTGGGACCCGGCAGAGCCACCCACCTGCCTGACTGTGGGTCCCAGCCCCGTACGAGCTCTTCTGACCCTGGATGAGACCCTCTGGGCCAGCTGTGCCAACCAGGTCACCGTCCTTGATGCCACCAGCCTCCACACCCAGGTAGGTAGCAGCATCCTTTTGTACCAGGATGAGAGGGCACAGCCTGAAGCTGCACCAGGGGAGGTTTAGGTTGGATATTCGGAAGCTCTTCCTCACAGAAAGGAGATAAAACCCTGGGCTGGGCTGCCCAGGGAGGTGGTGGAGTCACCGTCCCTGGAGGGGTTTAAGGCCAGACTGGATGCCACACTTAGTGGCAGGGTTTAGCTGAGTGGTGGTGGTAGGTCCTAGGCTGGACTCTGATCCAAGAGGGCTTTTCCAACCTTAATTATTCTATGATTCTATTCTATGATCAGGCCCCTCTGTGCTGCGTCCATGGGGACACACAGCGGTGATGGCTTTAGGGGGGGGCACGCTGCTCTGACCGCCACGTTCGGAGCACATGCAGCCACATCCCTGCGTGCGCAACGCCTCAAACAACCTTTGATTGCTGCTTTTTGCTGCTTTTCATCACTTTTTGGGTTCCTTCCCTCTGCTATCGAGTCCCAGGAGGATGCTGCGATGGCTCCCGCAGCTGCAGAACCAAGGAATGCTGAATAGTTGCTTTTTTTTCCCTTCTTTTTTAAAAAAACCCCTTTTCTCCCACCTTTAATTTTCACATTTAGTGCTCAAACTTAGTTTGCATGTATTAGCTGTCGTAAATCCAGCCTAACGGCAGTGCCAGGGATGAATAATGCATCGGGGACTGGATTCGTTTTCCATCTCCGATTTTATTTATGACAGGAGCCGGGTGGGAATTCTTGCAGAAGAAGAAAAGTAACAGGGGAGGAGGGGGGGGAAAAAAATAGGGGTGCTGAGGAATGGGGTAAATGGTATTTGCTGGAGAGCTGTGGAATAGGTCTTGGGTCTGCCTGGGTGTGACCGGTGACTTGGGAATAAACCAGCAGGGAATAAATCGTGTGTAGGGTGGGGGGAAAAAGAGGGAGATCACTGAAAAAAATCTCTCTTCACCCTCATTTTGTGCAAGGTTTTTGGGGGCGATGCTCCGTGCTGGTCCTCTCAGGGAAGAGGATCAACACCCTCTCCTTTTTTTGGTTATAGTTTATATACAAAGCGAATTTTAAAGCAGAAAATAAAGAAAAGAATGTCTCAAAGCCGTAGGAGAAATGAAGGTGAAGTCGCTGCGTGTTGTCCCCCAGAAGGTTTAATCCTTCAACGTTAATGTGAGGTTTTATTTCGGGAAATCTGCAGCAGGGGTGATTTTTTTTTGATGCAAAAAAGGTGTTTTTCCCGCAGTTTGCAGCCGGTGTCTGACAGGAGAATGCTCTGGTGGGACCTTGAGGAGCAGAGGAACCAGTCTGTGATCCTCAAATAGCTCTTGCAGTGGAGCTGAGCCTTTAATTGCTGGATCTGGGGGTTGGAGGGAAGCAGGAACGTCTCATCCCATCTTGGGATGGGTTTTGCAGATGCCAATGAAGTAAAGAAAACACCGTGGAGGGGTGGGAAAGGCTGCGTTATCAGCCAAAAAACCCAAGAGGAGTTTGGAGATGGGCTGGGCTCAGTGTTCTGTGCCCAAGCCAGAGCTGGTGAGGAGGGATGGGGACCTCGAGGTGACTCTGGCCCCTTCCAAGTGCAGCTTTGCAGCCCTAAAGCAGCTCCTGGGGAGAGCCCAGGCTGGCAGCAAGTTTAGGGAGCAACCCTTTCATTTCCTTGTTGCAATTCCCCTTTCGGCAGCAAACCTTCGAGGCCCACCCAGACACAGAGGCCAACGTCACGCACATGATCAAAGCGGGCAGCGGGGTCTGGATGGCCTTTTCCTCAGGCTCCTCCATCCGCCTCTTCCACACCGAGACACTGGAGCATCTGCAGGAGATCAACATTGCCACCAGGACCACCTTTGTCCTCCCAGGTGAGCTCCCCCCTCCCCTCTGGCTCTTAATGACAATTAATAGTCAAGCTGTAGATGTGTCGCTTTGCTTTATGGCTCTGCTGCTTTGCAGAGAAAATGCACAAGGAATTGATCTGGTTAATGGTGCAAAGGTTTGAGCTTGGACCTCTGGGGACTCTCCTCATTGACTGCAGCCAGAGCTGGTGGCATCTTTGTAGCCATGTGTGGGCCCATGCAACCCGTCTGTGCATCCTTGCAGCCCATCTTCATCCCTGTGCGTGCATCCTGGCATCCCGTCTTTGCTCGTGTGCTCCTGTGTGTGCACCTTATCACAGAATCGTTTGGGTTAGAAGAGACATTTAAGATCAAGTCCACCCGTTCCCCCAGCACTGCCAGGGCACCACTGCCCCGTGTCCCTCAGCACCACATCTCCACGGCTTGGAAACCCCTCCAGGGATCAGGGGGACTCCACCCCTGCCCTGGGCAGCCTGGGACACGCCTGGGCAACCCTTGACAGTGCCCAAGAAATTGTTCCTCGGCTCCAACCTCAACCTCCCCTGGCTGGGGCAACTTGAGGCCGGTTCCTCTTGTCCTGGNCAGTGCCTAGTCCAGGGGAGTGATCACCTCATCCTCATTTATCCTTGCACCCCATCCCTGCACATGTACATCCATACACTCCATCCTTACACCTGCACCTGCATAGCCCCCTGCACCCCTTTTCTTCCCCTAGCTCCCCACCCAGCCCCCTCTCCCAGCTGTTTTCCAACCATCCAGCTCTTACACCCCTCCAGCTTCGCAAGGTTGGCTCCCTCCTTGTTCCAGCTACCGAGCGACATAATTGTGTAATTAGTTATAAGCACGATACTCGTGTAAGTCGCTTTTTCTCTCTCTTTTTATTTTTTTTAAGTTTTTTTTTTTTTTTTAAGGGCATGTTAAAATATTTATCACTTCCTTTTCTTGCTGGGCGACCGAGCGTTGGGTATTAATGCGTTTTTGAACTCGTGCTCCCTCATCCTTTTTAACTTGACAGGTCATTAATAAAGTCCTCCCGGAGAAACGGCGGAGTTGCATCTCCGCAGATATATTGCTTCGCCGAGTCCGACGCCGCGCAGCGCTAAGTCCTGCCGATAAAATATTCATTTGCCATTAGAAGTCTCACTTCTTCTTCTTCTTTTTTTTTTTGCGTTCCTCTCTTTATTTATTTATATTCGCAGCACTTTTCCTGCCCTGGACACCTTCTTGCCAAGGTGCTGCTTGGTTTTGGGGAGGTTCTAGAGCATGTTCTCCATGAGAAATCCACTGGGGATGGGTTAACTGGGAAGGTGCTGTGGAAAATTCATCCCTCACCCTCTTTTTTCCCTCTTTTTTGCAGGTCAAAAACACGTCCGTGTCACCAGCCTCCTCATCTGCCAAGGTTCCCTCTGGGTGGGCACCGACCAGGGCATCATCGTGCTGCTGCCTGTGCCCCGCTTGGAAGGGATCCCCAAAATCACTGGTAAGCACCCAAAAAACCCTTCCCTATGTGGACGTAACCGTATTTTGGGGTTCATTTTTAGCCAACCCCCTTCTATTTTCTGGCAGGCAAAGGCATGGTGTCCCTCAACGGGCACGGCGGCCCCGTGGAGTTTTTGGCGGTGGCGTTGAGCACTCTGGCACCCGACGTGCTGAAGGGCGACCAGGAAGAGGAAGAAGAGGGTGAAGAAGAGAAACCCCCTGAACTGGACGGCCCCCTGCCTCGGGAAATGAGAAAAAAAGGGATTTTATTACAATATCGCCTTCGATCCACCTCCCACCTCCCCGGGCAGCTGCTGTCGGTGCGGGAAGCGCCCGTTGGCGGCACGCCGGCGCACACCGAGGAGGACGGCTCCATCTACGAGATGGCCGACGACCCCGACGTCTGGGTGCGGAGCCGCCCCTGCGCCCGCGACGCCCCTCGCAAGGAGATCTCCTCCATGGCCATCATCTCGGGGGGCCGGGGCTACCGTAACTTCAAAGGCGACTCGCAGCGCCGGGGCGGCGATGCCGACAGCACCCTGCTCATCTGGCAGGTCCCGCTGATGCTATAGCGCCCTCGGACCCCCCCCACCCACCCACCCACCCGGCACCTACCTCAAAAGCCACCCAAAAGCTGCCGGGGGTGGGCCTGCCCTGGATGTATTTTTTTTAAGGAGGAAAAAATAACTGAGAAAAGGGCTTTTTTTTTTGTTTGTTTGTTTCCCCTCCCCCCAAAAAAACCCCAACTTTGTGCATGGGGAGAGGGGAGTTTGAATGGCGGTGACCTCCCTGCGGGCTTTGGAGGTGCCGGCTCTTCAGCTGAAGGTGTCTGTGTGTCTGCGTGTGAATATCTATACATATATAAATATATATATATAAATACGCTGTATATTATTACCTGTATAAAGAAGGAATCTGTATATATTGGGGTACTCAGATGCAGAGCTAGCGGTGGGAGCACTTGGCGGGTGCCAGCTGCACCCAAAATTAGGGGGTTTGCTAAAATAGCCTCTTTTTTTTTGTTTGTTTGACTGTGAATCGAGGATATTTGGTACCCAAATCCCCTGGTTTTGGGAGCTGAGGACACGCGGTTTTCAGAGGAGAGAGAATTTGGGGAGCGTGGAAATAAATCCTACACAAATGGGCATTTTCTTGCAGTGTTTTGTAACCGGGTTTGGCTTTGGGTGCAACTGTTTTCTTTCCTGTGCTTCGGTGACAGCATCCCCAGGGGTTATTACACCTCAACATCCTCCAAAAATAATAATAAGCTGAAAAATCCCCTTTTTTCCCCTCCAGAAATGCCACGGGATGGAGGGAAAATGAGGCAGAAGGATGCACCCCATCACCTGCATCCCTTGTACCCAGAGCTCTCTCCATCCGTGGCTGAGAAACTCAAGACCAGGGAAGTGGAAACTTGTCCAAGGACTAAATCAATTTACGATGCGATCCTCTAACTGGCTTCAATTTGATTTTCATTTGTAGCATCACAATTATCAGATTGAGATTCCCGACCGCTCAACCTTGAAATGGACCCAAGTGGCTCCTGCTGCCGGTGAGCGAAGATTCTCCGCCTCGCACCGATTGCAGAGTATTTTTTTTCTAATTAAGCAGCAAATGGGCTTGGCTGGGTTTTTTCTTTGCCCTTTTGCGATTGTTTTTTCCCCGTCTCAGCTGCATGGAGCGATATGAAGAACGTGGTGAAGTTTCTGGACCAACCAATGGACCATGAGCATCCTCAGGAGAACACGAGCATCCTTGGCAGCATCAGCAAAACCCATGGGAAGGGTCTCAAGGAGCTCATGGCTTTTCCCACCCATTTTCTCCTATTTTTCTTTGCACTTTTGCCACTTTTTGGGGGCGGTGTGTGAGAAAGCAGCTGCTTCTCAAGGGACATCACCCCATGGCATGGTAGGAAGCTCCCATGCTGTGTGATTCCAACCATGCTGTTAAAGCTATATATATTTACATCTATCTCAAAGCTGTCTGTGATGCTAACCATGGAGTTTGTGCTTTATTTAGCAAAGGGACTTTATAAACCCCAATTCTGTGGGACTCCAGATGTCGTCCCTATGGGCTCCCCAGCCACCCGAGCTACGCTTTCATTGGAAGTACCCCAAAATGAGGATGCTACCTCGAGCTGTTCTGCTGCTTTCGAAGTCTGGAGGAGATCCTGCTGCAGATGTTTCCCTCCCTGCGTGACCTGATGGCACCACGAGGCTGCTCTACCACCTTGGATTTATTTTCCTTGTCCCAAATTAACGTCCTTTAGCTAATGAGGATATTTCTTGTGCTGCTTACTAAGGGGTGGGTATGATGCTCCCGAAAGATGGGAGCTGCAAAGCCAAAGGGGCTCGTTGCTGCTGCCTTAATGAGCTGCTTTGTTAACCCAAGTGTGGTCTGACCCCAGTCTCACACCATTTGAGGACAGCCCTGGGCAGAGCCACCACCTCCTTCTACCAAATTGGTGGCGAATATTTACTGTTTCAAGCCCCAAGTGCATTTTAACACATTCAATGCAAACATTTCCATGCTGATACCCCTTAGAAGCTTCTTGTTGCAAGGCTTGAGCTGCTCCTCCTTATCTAGCCTGGGCGTCCTGCACCAAGACCCATCTTCCCAACCTTATCATTATTATTTTGATTTTTATTTCCCTTTTTACTTCTCGATATTCCCTTTACCCATCGCTTCCTCCAAACCTCATTATCTTGCCCGGGTGCTAACGTGCCAGGGCAGCTGGTGAGCTCGTCGCAGGCGCTGTTTGCAAACTCCCAGCCAACGCTATTAAGCAGAAGGTCCCTCTCACATCTGAGACGATAAAAATAAATATAAAAAACCACCAGGGCTCTGGTTTAGGCAAGATTTTTTTTGGCTTGTTCTCAGAAAGATGCTGCCTGAGGGCTCTAGGAAGAGCTTGGGGCAGCCCCCTGGCTTTGGAGAGGTTGCAGGGAAGGGGGTTTGAACTTAAAATGGAGATTTATTTTGCTACCTTGGAGGGTTAGAACTGGTTGAAGCGTGTAGGGTTTTTTCTTTCAGATGTATTTAAGGAGAAACAGGCTCATGAGCCTTGTCCTGGAGGGATGCATCATGCGTGGAGTATCTCACGTACAAGCTTCCTTGCAGTTGCTTTTGCAACGGTCCACAGAAGACGTGAAGAGTGGCCAAAACCAGGTACGGCCAATGAGGAGCTTCTTCTGTGATGCTGCTAATCTTTGAGGATGTAGGAGCTTCCACCAAGACCAGGCTCTTTGCCCATCCATATGCAGCAGGACTTCTCCTTTCCCACCTTCCTTCGTCCTCTCTGATTGTCACTGAGCCCTGCCCAGACCCCGATGGTCTCCGACTCTCATCCATGTTGCAAAGAAGTTGGAGAGTGATAGTTTTGTGAGCTGCCTCTGTCCTAAAGCTCCTCCAAGTGCTCGAAAACTCCTCCTGGTTCGGTCTGCTCAGGGGCCAACGCTGTGTGGATCTCCCTGGCCATGGGATTAAGGCTGTTCCAGTTGTGCTCTTGGCTGAAGGTCAGCAGATGAATTACACGTGGCTGTGCTTTCTACCTTGGAGCATGGCATGGGGTGTAGGCAGGCAGAGGGTCATGGATGTGCTGCCGTCCAGGTCTTGTGATGGGATTGTGGCTTGGCCACCAACCCAGAGAGTGGCTGGAGGCCCTCAGGATGAGCTCTTGCTGTGGGAAATGGTGGGAAGAGCTTGGTGGGGTCCCTTGGCTCCTTTGGAGAGCTGCTATGGGGAGGGCATGTCCCCAGGGCCTGCCATGCTGATATGTCTCAAAGGTGCCATCTCCAAGGGTTGCCGTAGTGGTAGGTCTCAATGATGTGCTGGTGGCATCTCCTAGGGATGCCACAATGGTCCTAAAGGTGCCATGGTGGCATCTCTGAGAGTTGCTGTGGGGTTTTTTGTCCCAAAGAGGCGTTCTGGTGGCATCTCCCAGGGAGTGCTCATGGTGGTATGTCCCAAAGGTGTGCTAGTGGCATCTCCAAGGGTTTCCATGGTGGTATGTCCCAAAGAGGTGTTCTGGTAGTATCTCCAAAGGCATGCTATGTTGATATGTCCCAAAGAGGATGGAGATGTTAGGCAGTGATGATGGGATCTCTGTGGCTTTTCTCTTCATCTTAAAGACCCTGAACATCCCACTGCAAAGGAAGAAGTGCGGCTGGAATGGCTGCGTCCTTCAAGCCAACAAAGAATAAGCTGGGTTAGGAGATACCTGAGCTGCCCCCAAATTTCCTTTCTCCTCCAATATTTGGGTGTGGAAATCAAATCTGGGAGCTTTCAAGGAGGGGTAGGTGGTCCAGCCTTGCTGAGCTTTCCCCAGCCATTTCCCTTCCTCGTTGCCCATCGTTCTCCTTCATCGCCTTTAACCGAGCTGCTTTGATTCCTCCTGTGTTTTTTTTTTTCCCCCTCCTCCTTCTCCTTGTGAGCTGCGGGGGGAGAAAAAAAAAGAAAAAAAAAAAAAGAAGAGGAAGAAATATAAATTTATAATAATAATAGTCATCATAACAAGCAGCGTGGGAGCCCGGGGGGAGAGAGGAGCAAAGCAGAAATTGCTTTGAGCTGCAAAGGCACGACCGCTCTGAAGATGGGCTCGCTGGAGATTTGCGATGAGAAACCTGCCTTGAAAGGAGCAATTAAAAGAGGAAAGCAATTAAACGGCTGCGGAAAAGCCGAGGTGCAGGAGCTGGGGTGGGATGGGGAGGACTTGGGGGGTTGTGTTGGGTGGCTGCAGCCAAATACTCCAATACTACCTGTATATACATGATAGATTCTATAGGCACATGTCTCTCCCTATTAAAAAAATCATATATATAAACACGGCAGGGAAAAAAAAAAGATTTATATATCTAAATCTGTGGAGCAGGGAAGGAGAATCTTAATTTCCACCCAAGTTAGGGGCTCTCTGAAGGTGTTTGCTTATTAAGTCCCAAGAAAATGTGGTGGCCGGAGGGCGTTTGCCGTGGAAATGATTCCGTCAGATACAACACGTGGCTGCTGGGTGGGAGGGGAATGAGCTCTGCTTAAAAATAAAGCTCTGCTTAAAACTAAAGCTTTGCTTAAAAAACAAAGACTTGGCAAACCAACCCTAGTAGGTGGTTTTGTTGCCTTGGCAAGTGGTGACATCCCTTGGGCTCGGTTCCTGTTCATGCTCGGAGGGGACTGGGGTGCCACCCATTGAAGGGTGAAATTTCCCTGTTCCTGAGCACGGAAGGAATTTAGGGATTGAAATCCTTCCTTGTGATGAAAATCCTTTCTGGTATTTTTATTATTATTATTATTATTATTTATCATTATTTCATCATTATTATTATTATTTCATTATAATATTATTATTATTGCTTTTTCTATGCCTTCTCAGGCTCTAGAGCAAGAGATGCTCCACTTCCCCCCATCCCTTTGCTTTTTGGGGGTGCAACCTCATCTCTTTCTGTCCACTATATATATATATACAATATATATATATATATTGCACTAATTACATCTTAATTAAAACACTATATTCATCTTGGGGCTGCTTTTCACCCAGCCCCTCTCTCCCCTACCCTTCTCAGGGCAAGGAGCCCAGAGCCAGTCTATACACATCTATAATTATATATATTTATTCCAAATTCAGGCTTTTTTTTTCATAGGTTCCTCCAGAATTCACCAAATTTAGTACAAATCCTTCAGGATCCAGCCCTTGAACCTGCCTCGGGCCACATTTTGAGACAGTAGAGGCTTCGGCTGCTGGTAAGGATGGTGTCACACACGTGCTCCCCATGGGGAAATGGAGATTTGGAGCAGTTTATGTCAGAATCAGCTGAGTTTTGTACAAAAAATCCATATCTGAGGAGTGGTGACGTGTGTAAAGCGGCACTAGAAAGGCTTCTGCAGCACCGCTTTCCCTTATACATATATAAATATATATCCCAAGGCCATAATGCACTAATAAATAGGCTGCCAGTTGTCGTTCGCAGGCAGAGAGTTGCTTAACTAGAAAAAAAATACTCAAAATGATTTTTTTTTCTATTTTTCCTGGTATGGGAGCTTTGTTGGATAGGAAGAAATACCGTTTTTTCTCCTCATCCTCAAAATAGGTTGGGAAAAGTTGTGTTATCCCTAATTTATACCTTTCCCCAGCTCCTTTGAGGGGTGACAGCCCCAATTCCCCTCCTCTGGAGCTGCTCCCTCCCCCCAGTACCTTCCTCACCGTAACTCAAATTGCAGTGATTTAACCAAATAAAATTTCCATCTGTTGAGGACTTTCCAGGAGTTATTACTGGCAATAAAACTACGCGCGAGGCGAATGATGTATCCGAGGGGTAAGTGCCTCCATTACAAGCAAAAATGACTTTTAAATAAGGTTACGGACTTCCTTTAGCAGCCTGAAAACTTCATTTTTGGGCTGCCTGGAGGGAGCATCTCCTCAATCCTGGGAGAAAATCCCGCTGGGAACGGTGTTCCCAGGTCATCCAGGCTGGATTAATGCATGGAATTAATTCCTCCAGCTTGATGAGAGGAGGTTTTGGGTGCTGGGCTGTAGCACCCTTTGGGACCAGAGCTTGAAAACCATGTCCACAAGCATCACTTCATCCGCTAAATCCCATTTCCCTTCAAAACATCTGTCCTGGTTTGGGTTAGAACAGAAATTCTGTTCTATGACTTTTACTTTTCAGCTAAGTCTGTCTGAAGTTAGCAGCATGTTTACCAGACAGAGGCTGCTTCTAGCAGTGATAGCGCTCCGTGTTTAGAGTTAGTACCAAGGACTGGAATGTGAACCAAGGTCATTGATAGATCTTGTGTACCACACGGGGGGTGCAGAAAAGTAAAGGCTGCACCTTCAGGGAGGAGTGAACAGGACAGGTGACCCTAAATTAGCCAGCGAGGTATTCCATCCCATATACGTCATATTCAGTATAAAGCTGAGGGATCACGAGGGTCTTGGCCCTTCTATCTTGGCCCTTTGGCCATTTTGCCCTTTGTCTTTCATTTCCCTGAGCTCGAGCTGCTCTCTCGGCT